>JACSYO010000047.1:130000-144991 GCA_016806645.1 Ophiodon elongatus | reverse complement strand
CCCCCCCTCCCCTCTCCTCCCCCTCCCCTCTCTCCCCCCGTACGTCTACTGACATCACGGATTCAAACTGCTCTGCTTTTGGCTGCAGAAATAAACCTGGATTCGTTTTGAATTCATTTAAATTTTATTTGCATTGTTTGCGCCCCTGCTCGCCATCGGCCGCCGCTCGACTCTGACTTTGTGCTGTGCATATTGTTCAGTTGCACACGGCTCTCTTCCTCTCCTAAAGGTGTATTCTACCAAAATCTACTTTTTTTTTTTTTACAAATATAATTTGTTGTGTTCTTTGCTTGGCATTCAGCACACATTCAGCGTACAGGTTGTGATTAGTTTTCTTACAGGTACGGAGTCTCCATTTAAAGAAATGTACTTTGCAGCATCACGGGAAAATGCAATGTGATGATGATGATGATGTTGAATTGTATATTTTGTTTTTTTTTTAATTTGGAGAAACATGAAGCGGTAGATTTCCTTGAATGGCAGAAAAATCTGTTTTTCTTATTATTATTTTTGCAAATTAACTTTTGGGGGGGTGAAAAGTTGATTCCGGTAAAGAGCCCTTATAACCAGACACCACTTAACTATGCTAATCCTCATGCACGAGTTATTGTTTCTTCTCTCTCGTCTTTTCCACTGAGCACGCCGCGCCGGAGGGAGGAGGCGGCGGCTTCTTATTTTCATATTTTGGAAAATCTTATTCCTATTTTTTTTTTTTTTTTGGAGTGCTAATGAGAAATGGAAGAAATGGAATATCTTTCTGTACCTTTTTTAGAGAAAAATTTATTATTTAACCTTTATATCAGTTTGAGTTACTTACACCTTAGCATAGAGTGGCATATTTAGTTAAATGTATAAAAAAAAAAAAAAAAAGCAAGAACATAATTCTGTCCTATTTTCTCCTTTTTAATTTTATCGTGTTCCATTTTCTGCTGAGGAAAAATAAACTGGATTAGAGGATGTGGTGTGTGTGTGTGTGTGTGTGTGCGTGTGTGTGTGCGCGCGCGTGTGTGTGTGTGTGTGTGTGTGTGTGTGTGTGTGTGTGTCTGTGTTTATCCCCCCCCCCCCTCATGATAACGTTTGTTTGAAACAAGGTTTTCTCTCTGACAATAAACTATGAACAAAATGACACAATATCCGTACGTTAATTATTATTAGCTTTAAAGTCTAAAATGATCTTAAACGAACTTTTTCTGCAGTTTTTTGAGTTGATCACATTTTGCTAATGCAACTTAAGCTATATTTTAATATGTGATCTTTTAATATAATATCTAACGTGTCTCCCATAATACTGCTGATTGGTCATTAAAGGATAATAATAATCCGTAATGATCCATGAGCTCTGGTTTCAGCTGGTGACGGAATTAATTTGGTTTTCCTCCAAAATGGGTCAATAAAAACCTTTCTTATTTAAATATAGAACCAAGAAAAAAAAAAAAAAGGGGGGATGAAAGGTTATTAATTTGCAGAGTCGTTACAGTTAGCGTCACCGCAGTACTAATTAATACGTCATTTAGAATACAAAAACTACGGTGGGAGCTCCGGGGGCCGTTACCATGGAAACGATCTGCTGAGGAGGACGGAGCGGGGCGGTCGAAAGCTCGGGAGCAAGATGTTTATGGACGACGTCAGAGGGGAAGACATATTCAGATCCTGAAGTAAAAGTGCTACTTTATAGAAATGCTCCATTACGAGTAGATGTCACACACTCAAAGTCACGCAAGTATTTTGTAATGCAATGTACTTAAAGTACTTTAATGAGCAGTAGAATGCTCCTCTTCGGTCGGAGATGGATTATTGAATGGGCCTTCTGGGAACAGGCCCCGCCTTCACATTGTCCAACTACAAAATGGGCATAACAACCACAAAGAGACACAACACGACTACAAAGAGACATAAAAAGACCACAAAGACATTAAAAGACACAACACGACTACAAAGAAGCACAAAAAGACTACACAGACACACCATGACTACAAAGAGGCAAAACATGACTACAGAGACATAAAAAGACCACAAAGAGGCAAAACATAACTACAGAGACATAAAAAGACCACAAAGACATTAAAAGACACAACATGACTACAAAGAGACATAAAAAGACTACAGAGGCAAAACATGACTACAAAGAGACATAAAAAGACTACAAAGAGGCAAAACATGACTACAAAGAGATAAAAAGACCACAAAGACATTAAAAGACACAACATGACTACAAAGAGGCAAAACATGACTACAGAGAGACAAAATGACAAAGAGATTAAAAGACAACATGACTACAAAGAGACACTAAATGACTACAAAGAGACACTAAATGACTACAAAGAGACACTAAATGACTACAAAGAGGCAAAACATGACATTGCAGAATGTCCACTGGTTTGTTTGTTTACTATTTGAGTGGGAGTTATTTTTTTCTATGTAAAATATGTGGAGATGTTGAGTTTTATAGTTGTGTAGATCAGTGATTCTCAACTGGTGGGTCGACCCGTTTTCATGGGCCTTTGCCTGGGCAAAAATAAATTGGATAAGATTTTTTTTTTTTTTTTTTTTATATCCTGTGGTTTTATTTTGAAGGGGATTTTTTATGCAGCGGAGTGTCGTCTATTCACACTTTTTTGCCGGCTCTGGTTTTACTTGTCCCTCCATGTTTTCAGCAGCATGGCTGCCACGTTTCAGCCACTCATTGTTTGAGCTTTTCAAGGCGGCGGTGATTGACAGGTGATGACAGGGGGCGCGTGCCAGGTTGGGTCAAACCATCCTGATATGGGGGAGACTCTGGGTTTTTAGGATAATGAAATTGAATAGCCTACTGAATATAAAATTCAGCTTATGAACTTACACTTATATTTTATTGAAAATGTATTAAATAAATATTTTTAAATCGATGCTAATTTTAAATATATTTTTTAAATCTTCACGTACCCCCGCCATTTTACAGCATAGAAGAACACCGTGACCCGCGAAATTAGTTTTCTAATCATCAGCCAATCAGCACCATCTTTTCATTAAATCAATTTGAGAAGTTGAAATTGTTCCTGATTTGGGTCTCTGCTTGTCATTAAGGGGTGATGGTGGGTCCCACAGCCGGACCAGTTGAGAACCACTGCTGTAGATTTATTTCTGTCCCAAAAGGAGGAAGTATTCCCACCTTTTACTTCTTTAAAGCACCAATACCACACTGTGTAAAAAATACGAGTATAAGTCCTCAAATCAAAACTTCATTTAGAAGTACAACTGTATGACCATCAAAATGTACTTCAACCAAAAGTAAACTTACTCTTTATTCAAAATGGAAAATTGAAGAATAGAGAAACATAAATATGTCAGCATCACTGATGTAGCTGGTGAAGGCGGAGCTACTTTATACACGACCTAATCTATCATAATACAGAACAACGTATTGGTTGAGTGTTGCTAAATATTATATGGAGTGGAAGTAAACAGTAGCACGACGCGGGAATGCGTAGAAGTTGGTACAAGTACCTCATACGTACTTTGAAAGGGATTAAAATTAAAATAAAACATGTTATCAATCTAAAAAAAAACCTGCTGCAACAACTGAGGAGACGTTCTCGGCCCTCACTCTCACCGTTAACCGTGAACATGTGGAGTAGACTCATCAACGACTACACACTCAGGTTCATCTTCAGGTTCACAGCTTTCATGTGACACGTCTACTGGCATCGACCTTTGACCTTTGATCTGCCCGCTGAAAGAAGAAAGATGTTCGAGGAGTGACGCTCTGAGTGCGTCGCAGAGTTTGACCACTAGATGGCGCCATCAGACAGTTTCTCCTCAGAGTCACGAGCAGAAGAGTCTTTTACCCTTTTATGGTTCCACGTGTTTAACTTGTGGAGCTAAAGGGGACCTGTGATCTTCATCATCCTCTGTCCTCTTCATCATCCTCTGTCCTCTTCATCATCCTCTGTCCTCTTCATCATCCTCTGTGATCTTCATCATCCTCTGTCCTCTTCATCATCCTCTGTGATCTTCATCATCCTCTGTCCTCTTCATCATCCTCTGTGCTCTTCATCATCCTCTGTGATCTTCATCATCCTCTGTCCTCTTCATCATCCTCTGTGATCTTCATCATCCTCTGTCCTCTTCATCATCCTCTGTGCTCTTCATCATCCTCTGTGATCTTCATCATCCTCTGTGCTCTTCATCATCCTCTGTCCTCTTCATCATCCTCTGTCCTCTTCATCATCCTCTGTGCTCTTCATCATCCTCTGTGATCTTCATCATCCTCTGTGCTCTTCATCATCCTCTGTCCTCTTCATCATCCTCTGTGCTCTTCATCATCCTCTGTCCTCTTCATCATCCTCTGTGCTCTTCATCATCCTCTGTCCTCTTCATCATCCTCTGTGCTCTTCATCATCCTCTGTCCTCTTCATCATCCTCTGTGCTCTTCATCATCCTCTGTCCTCTTCATCATCCTCTGTCCTCTTCATCATCCTCTGTGCTCTTCATCATCCTCTGTCCTCTTCATCATCCTCTGTGCTCTTCATCATCCTCTGTGCTCTTCATCATCCTCTGTGCTCTTCATCATCCTCTGTGCTCTTCATCATCCTCTGTGCTCTTCATCATCCTCTGTCCTCTTCATCATCCTCTGTGCTCTTCATCATCCTCTGTCCTCTTCATCATCCTCTGTGCTCTTCATCATCCTCTGTGCTCTTCATCATCCTCTGTCCTCTTCATCATCCTCTGTCCTCTTCATCATCCTCTGTGCTCTTCATCATCCTCTGTGCTCTTCATCATCCTCTGTGCTCTTCATCATCCTCTGTCCTCTTCATCATCCTCTGTGCTCTTCATCATCCTCTGTCCTCTTCATCATCCTCTGTGCTCTTCATCATCCTCTGTCCTCTTCATCATCCTCTGTGCTCTTCATCATCATCTGTCCTCTTCATCATCCTCTGTCCTCTTCATCATCCTCTCTCCATCTCCTCTGTCCTCTTCATCATCCTCTGTCCTCTTCATCATCCTCTCTCCATCTCCCACCTGTCCTCTTCATCATCCTCTGTGCTCTTCATCATCCCTGTCCTCTTCATCATCCTCTGTCCTCTTCATCATCCCCTGTCCTCTTCATCATCCTCTGTCCTCTTCATCATCCTCTCTCCATCTTCATCATCCTCTGTCCTCTTCATCATCCTCTGTCCTCTTCATCATCCTCTGTCCTCTTCATCATCCCTCCTTCTTCCTCTTCTCTCAGTCTACACTTGGTGGGTTCATTCTGCTCGGTATCCATGACGTCTGTATTTTATTGATCCAGACTGAAGTCTCTGTCGTTATGATTCATTTAACTTTATTTAAAACATTTATGAATACATTTAGTTTGGACACGTGCTGTGTTGTTTTATGGCTTTGTGTTATTTAACATTTCATTTCTTGGGAACTGAATGCCGGAATATTTGAAAAAGATTGAAAATGATTGGCTTGTTTGCTTTCCTGAATTATTAATGCTTAGTCAGATTTGTTGCAGATTAATTTTCTACTTCCTCCGCCTGTTTCTTCTTTCATTCTCTTTTCTTTTCTTTCATTCATTTCTCTTTTCATTCTCTTTTCTTATATTGTATTCTCTTCTATTCTCTTCTCTTTCATTTTATTGTCTTCTCTTCTCTTATATTTCATTATATTGTCTTCTCTTCTCTTCCCTTCTCTTCTCTTCCCTTCTCTTCTCTTCTATTGTCTTCTCTTCTCTTCCCTTCTCTTCTCTTCTATTGTCTTCTCTTCTCTTCTCTTCCCTTCTCTTCTCTTCTATTGTCTTCTCTTCTCTTCCCTTCTCTTCTCTTCCCTTCTCTTCTCTTCCCTTCTCTTCTCTTCTATTGTCTTCTCTTCTCTTCTCTTCCCTTCTCTTCTCTTCTATTGTCTTCTCTTCCCTTCTCTTCTCTTCTCTTCTCTTCCCTTCTCTTCTCTTCTCTTCTATTGTCTTCTACTTTAGTGGACTAGTTGTGTGTGTCGCCAGGTGGAGCTCCACGCTTCCCATTCAAACCTTCACGAGGGTCCAGGAGTCCCTCCAGGAGCGGAACACGCGGTCCACCACACACACACACACACACACACACACACACACACACACGCACACTCACACGCGCGCGCACCCGGCTGTCAGGCAAGCGCTCGAGCCTCTCTGTGAGTTGAAAGAGAGAGAGAGAGAGAGAGAGAGAGAGAGAGAGAGAGAGAGAGAGAGAGAGAGAGAGCGCGCGCGCTCCGTACTCAGTGTTTCTCCGTCACCGGGACCGGACTGACTCGTGTGTACTTGGAGGAGCTGGTCCGGTTCAGTGCGCTTGTTTCTGTGTTGGTGTGTTTCCTCCCGTCCTGAGGAGATGGGGTTCTGACAGCCGCCGGGCAGCGGGGCCGCCGGCTCCTCCTGACCGGAAAATGAAGCGTCTCTGTCGGAAGCTGGCGGTGGCCGTGGCGGTGCTGGTGTGGCTGGGAGCGCTGGTTTACCTGCTGGTGCTGAGCCGGAGGAGGCTGCCGGAGCTCGGTACCGGGGCAGGGGCAGGAGGAGGAGGAGGAGGAGGAGGAGGAGGAGGAGGAGAGACAGCGTTCAACCAGGTAAAGTAGAGATGCAACCTCTCCTACTGTGTGCGCGTGTGTTTGTGTGTGCGCGCGCGCGCGCGTGTGTGTGTGGAGTTAACAGCAGTCTCGCTGCAGGCTGTGTCTCCTGTAATAAAGCCATAATATGATGAGTTCATAATGGCATTAGTGGATGTTTTTATGTCTCTTACACATAAAGACAACCAATAAAATGTTTGAAATTAAGTAAAAAAAAAATTAAACAAATTGCCGGTAAAATGTATTTAATGAAGGAAATGATGGAGGAGTTAATGTGTTTTAATTGTTGTAGCAGCTTATTAGCACTAAAGTGTGAAATAACAGGGATTTCTATTTTTATGAGACTTTTTTTCCCATGTTTTGAAGATGAATTCTGGAAAATCTGCAAGTAATTCAGACTTGTAAAAAATAAAAAGTACAAAGTTTCTTCTGAAATGTCGGCGAGTTAGATTCAAAACGCCAAACGTGAGCCAAAGAATATAAGTTGTGTACTCATAGTGTATAATACCTCCTCTGCCACCACATCCTGTCCGTAGTGGCTCTCTAGATACTTCACTTTTTATTTCCTGAGATAATAAGTACTATTACATAATAAACATGCATCCACTATCGGGGCTGATACTCAAACATGAACAGCATGTGGCTCCTTGTGAAGATGATTGTGTTGATGTGGACTCGGCCATGTTGAGCTCTGCAGGATGTCTGACACGCAGAAGGAGCTGCAGCGTGTTAACCACGGCTGGTGGGATGGACTGTATTGATCGGGCCTCTCTTACCTGGTTTTTATTGAACTACACACACACACACACACACACACACACACACACACACTAGAAGCCCGACACTTTTCTGGCAGAATATAGGACACACAAATATCATAAAGTAGTATTAACATCACGGTACTTGCATCACAGACACTATTGGATACATTTAATAGGAATACATGATGTCACACCATCTGAGAATGTAATGAATGGAGTAATGTAGGAGAGTTCTGAGCGTATGAGCACGCACTTAGCAGCATATATATATATATATGTATATATATATATATATAAAAATGAAACTTACTTGCACCTCATTTCTTTTATTTATGAGTCACTCTCCACTTTAGAGACACAGTCAGTGTCCTCTAATTGTGGCAAGAATTGATTTTCCAAGGAATCAAGATTTTATTTTGATGGAAAAAGCAATTGCACCAATGTGTGTGTGTGTGTGTGTGTGTGTGTGTGTGTGTGTGTGTGTGTGTGTGTGTGTGTGTGTGTGTGTGTGTGTCGAGGTGACAGGTGTTTCTGTAGCGAGACGACGGCGGTGCATGTAAAGCTGAGAGCTCCTCCGTGGCCCTCTCCTCTTCCTCATGTAGAGTTGTCGTGTGTGTTCGTGTGTGTGTGTGTGTGTTTGTTGGAACAAACACACATTTCTGTGAGCGCGCGTGTGATTCCGCAATGCGCCGAGTTCACCCCGTGACCCTTGTTGCATGTCGGGTGGTTTTAGAGCTACGGGTGTATTTGTTTTTAGGCCTGCGGTGGCAGCCAGGTATAAAAGGACCTGTCTTATTGTCAGAAACGGAATATATCATTTCATAACTATGTTTTTATTGGTGTATAATCATCTGAAACCAAGAATATATCTTTTTTAGGGAGCGGGTCCTCTTCATGGAGCCCGCCATGTGGCCCCAGGCACTAGGAGATATTTTAGGATTTCTTTTACTTAAAACTAAGCAATTTCACATAATTTTGGACCATCACTATTTCTCATTATTACTAGAGGCCGAGAAGAGTTTAAAGAGTGAAACTTCATCGCACATATCACAGCCTCCTTCTGAACATTACATGTTCAATTATATATATGAATGTTTGCCTGAAACGAGCAGATTCTACACATTCCTGGTTCCCAGATGATGAATCTTAACTAATCACCTTCACACGTCTGCATAGCGAGGGCCTCTCGTGGTCTCTCGTGGTCTCACGTGGCCTCTAGTTGCCTCACGTGGCCTCTCGTGGCCTCCCGTGGCCCCTCGTGGCCTCTCGTGGCCCCTCGTGGCCTCTCGTGGCCTCTCGTGCCCTCTTGTGGCCTCGTGGCCTCTCGTGGCCCCACTGGGGTCCACTTTTGTTGTTTTTAAGAGTTAAACGTCTCGACAACTATTTTGATTTATCGCCACACATCCATGTCCCCTTCACGGTGAAATAGAATCACCAGAATCCATTCATTTGATTTATTTATTCATTTTTAATTTCTTGTGGCCACGATAATCTCAGGTCTTCACAGAGAGCTGAGGCTGAAACACTCTGAGGAGCACGACCTCGTGTGTGAGTAATAGAGAGGCCGGTTATAAAGAAAAGTATGATAATCATATGTCAACAAAGCTTAAAGCTCTCTAGTCGGTCCCGGTGAGGAGGAGGAGGAGGAGGAGGAGGAGGAGGAAGAGGAAGAGGAAGAGGAAGAGGAAGAGGAAGAGGAGGAGGAGGAGGAGGAGGAAGAGGAAGAGGAAAAGGAGGAAGAGGAGGAGGAGGAGGGAGGGAAGAGGAGGAGGAGGAGGAAGAGAGGAAGGAGAGGGAGGGAGGAGGAGGAGGAGGAAGAGGAAGAGGAAAAGGAGGAAGAGGAGGAGGAGGAGGAGGAAGAGGAGGAGGAGGAGGAGGAGAAGGAAGAGGAAGAGGAGGAAGAGGAGGAAGAGGAGGAGGAGGAGGAGGAGGAAGAGGAGGAGGAGGAGAAGGAGGAGGAGGAGCAGGAGGAGGAGGAGGAGGAGAAGGAAGAGGAGGAAGAGGAAGAGGAGGAGGAGGAGGAGGAGGATAATTCAGGCGTTGAAGCTTTAATCTGCTGTTGCTCCCGTTGTACGTTGACCAGACCAACGCCTCAAATGTGAAATTCAAAATGTAATTAAAGCACTTGAGTCGAAGGGGTTGGAACAGCTGCGTCCACTGAGCCGATCAGGAGGAGGGGGAGGAGGAGGAGGAGGAGGAGGGGGAGGAGGAGGGGGAGGAGGAGGAGGAGGTGGAGCAGGAGGAGGAGCAGGAGGAGGAGGAGGAGGTGGAGCAGGAGGAGGAGGAGGAGGAGCAGGAGGAGGAGGAGGAGGTCTTGTGCAGACTCCAGTGAGACCTGAGCTGAATCCGTGAGCATCGTTTTCAGGTCCAGACACACGAGGCTGTAACGCTGCTCGGCTGATGCTCGTGCCACATTCAGGGCCGTAACCAACAGAAGCTGTAGGATCTCGTCAGCAGGTGCAGGCGCCTCGTCTCATCGTTCTCAGTCGGTTCCCATCAGGAAAATGATTAAATAAAGAAACCTAAACCGGAGCCCCCTCTCTGGTGCAGCGGCACATTATTCAAACATGAGTTCAAAAACAGATCAGAGAAATGAAACAGTTCTAATGAGGGAGACCAAAACAGAAAGGTCCTCTAAAAAAACAGAAAAACACGGGAGGTGTGTGTGTGTGTGTGTGTGTGTGTGTGTGTGTGTGTGTGTGTGTGTGTGTGTGTGTGTGTGTGTGTGTGTGTGCTCATTAAATGGGAAATATATGACATACACAACACTCTCAGTGTAACAACCTGATGTTCAAACAGTCGTTGTTCATGCAGACTCTCAGCGTGAGGAGCAGAGTCTGTTCTGTCGATACATCCTGCCCCTTCTACACCCCCCTCACCCCTCCCATCCCCCCCTCCCCCCTTTAAATAAAAAAAGGCAATAAAACTGATGTAATCGACCCAGCTCTGGAGTCCTCCATCACCACAGAGCCTGTTAGCTGTCTGAGCGTTCTCTGTTTACGAGCCTCTCCGGTGGTGTGTATGTTTGACCCATGTGTCGGGTGGAAGCCTTCACCCTGACGGGGCCGGGCCCCTGTGGCTCCTGTTGCCCCTGTGGCTCCTGTAGCTTCTGTTGCTCCGGTGGCTCCTGTGGCTCCGGTGGCTCCTCTGGTTCCTGTGGCTCCGGTGGCTCCGGTGGCTCCTGTGGCTCCGGTGGCTCCTCTGGCCCCTGTGGCTTCTGTGGCTCCTGTGGCTCCGGTGGCTTCTGTGGCTCCTGTGGCTCCAGTGGCCCCTGTGGCTCCTGTTGACCATCTCATACCGAGGACCTAATGAGCCTCAGGGGTCCCTCCTGTGCATTGCTGTTTCTGTTTCTCCAGCGCATCTAAAGGAACATGGAAAACACAGGATACAATACTCATCATGCCATCCTATTTATTATGGGGGAAAACTATAAAATAGATTTAGTATGTCCCAATAGCAGATGTCTCCACTGCATCCTGTTGCATTTTGCAGTTTGCAGGACAGCACGCTTCTCTGGCTATTCTGACCCACAGTCCGACCGCCATTAATATATGAGCAAGAGGGTCAAAGTTCAATGACAAAGTAGTACTTTCCAATTAAATGCACACCACACACAACAGTACTTGTGTATTAATAGGGATGTTTTTTATTTTGAAATTGCCATTAAATTATAAAATTATAACAAAATATGTTTTTACCAGGTGGCAACCTTCGGTTCTGACAAGTGAAGCCGATGCTGAAGTGACTTAAAGCTGCATTCTCTCTCCTGACCACCAGGGGGCGACTCCTCTGGTTGTATAGAAGTCAAAGCTTCATGTGTTAAAGCTGCATTCTCTCTCCTGCCACACACCCCAAAACTTCTCTCTCCTGACCACCAGGGGGCGACTCCTCTGGTTGTATAGAAGTCAAAGCTTCATGTGTTAAAGCTGCATTCTCTCTCCTGACCACCAGGGGCGACTCCTCTGGTTGTATAGAAGTCTATAGAAAATGACTCTACTTCTCTCTTGATTTATTCCCTCAGTAAACATTGTAAACATGAGTTTATGTCTCAATCTCTAGTTTCAAGTCTTCTTCAATACAGCATGATGTTCATTTAGTAAATTATGGTCCATTTAGAGTCAGACAGACCATAAAGCAGGGGATGCTTTAGGGGCGGGGCTACAGGGTGATTGACAGGTCGACACCAGAGACGTATGCGGCGTCTCTACGTCCTCCTCAGTCCATATATGGTCACTTCCTGTTCACCGGTTGCAAAAAGCCAAGATGGCGACGGCCAAATCACTGCCCTCGAGGCTTCGAACCCTCCGCCCACAAACCAACGACGTTCACGACGTCTACGTTCTCGTACGCAGTCTGTGGTTCTTACTTTGCCAGCGTGTGCGTGTTGGAGCTTGAAACGCACATCGATGTGTGCAAAGAGTAAAAAATAAAAGTATACAATTTGGAACGAAGCAGAGTGAAGAGCAGCCGCTTCGTTTGAGACCCAGTTCTTAGACTTCTCCATGATTTATGATATGACATATGTGATATTCATACTACTGCTAACCTATTGTGCGAATGAATGCTGCACACGAGTTGTCGTTGTTTCCTTTGCTGGTGCGTGACCTTGTCAGCGCTGCAGACCCACAGGCCTCCGCGAAAGTCCGCCTCTTGAAGCGAGGACTCTTTCGGAGGGGGCGGGATCGACGAGCCGGGAAGGCTCCGGCAGCCAAAGTGCAGAACAAACTCCTCACGGCTGGAAGAAGGCTCTTTTCACCCTTTTTGCTTTTGGTAAAAAAAAAAAAAACTCAGAATCATAATTACACGGTAGCGCAATGCAGTTGGGAAAAAGCCCGGATTCCATCCACACACAGCAGCATATGCTCCCGCGATTATGCATACGCGCGCACGCAATCAGATGTTGTTTACATGGGCTCTTACCCTCATTATTGGCCTAATTACAGTGTAATCACGTTATTAGTGCGCATGTAAATGCAGCCCGTGGTGGAGTCGGACAGCTTGCAGGTGAGACTACGGGAGAATATTTGTAAATGTGAAACCTGCAGCGGAACAACAGGTGTTTGTTTTGTTCTCCGCAGGAACCCGTGCACGTATACGCTACACGTTTCTGACTGATATATATATATATATATATATATATATAATAAAGTCTTCCCTTTCAGCTCTGAGTATGTGCAGCGTATTTGTGTGGAGTCTTAAGCCGGGACTGAGGATGTGTTAGTTTTGTCAGCAGTACTTGTGGCGCTATTCAAATGCTAATGCCGACTTCCACAGGATTAGCTCACTCCTGTTTACCTACCAGCACGACCACTTCCTGTACAGGGAACGCCACTCCTGTTCACACACACACACACACACACACACACACACACACACACACACACACACACACAGAGAGAGAGACACAGAAGCGCTTTTATGCAGGATCACATCCTCATCTGCATGTGCACACAAGAAAAATTGTATTTCTTGCACAGAGGGGGGAACACACACACACACACACACACACACACACACACACACACACACACACACACACACACATACTGAGAGAGCCTTTGAAGCAGGTTGGAGTGTACCCGTGTCCTCAGGCAGGTTGGCGGGGGATCTTTTATGGTGTTTCTGCCTTCAGAAGTCCAAACATGAGAGGAAACAATCTGTTGGTTGGTTGAATACTGAAGGACACTCTGCCTCTCTGTGTGCCTCCTCCTCCTCCTCCTCCTCCTCCTCCTCCTCCTCCTCCTCCCTCCTTCCCTCCCTCGCTGTGGAACGGATGAATGTGAACCGTCCCGGGGCAGGAGGTGGACAGGTGCTGTGTGAGGAAACCAGACCGAAACGATTGGGACGCCACACAACTCAAAACGATGTATTGTAAGCGATGAGCACGGTTTATGTGTGTCAGCAGATTGTTGCCCCCCCCCTCCCTGCCCCCCCCTCGACCCCCCCCACCCCCCTCCGGAATGAGGAAAGGGGGGGAAATCTGCCAGTTAACCGTCAGTTATTTCACCGCGGCAAAACCCTGCCAAAATCTGTTTGTTTCTGAGCAAATCTGAGGCGAGAAATTGCCAATCCGGTTGCCGAAGCTCCACTCGGTGACGAGGCCGAGGGAGGCGGCGTGTCCTCACCTCCACCTCTGTGGAGGGAGACTTGACTTAACTTGTCGGAGGAGGAAACACCAGACGGGCCGAGGCGGTTTTGATGAGTTTGACTTTGTTTTTCGATCGACGAGATAAAAATTGCTGTGATTTTTCAACGGCGTCCGGCAGGTTTGAGGACGAGTGTAACTCTGGGGGCCAAAAAACTAACTTCATGTTCACCAAACCACGGTTCAGCGTTTCATATTTGTGCGAACTCTCAGTTTGTCGTTGTGTTTTTACATCGCGGCGAAGTGAAATGAGCAGCTGCTGCTTTAAGGATCGTTTTTAGTTTCACTTTGATGGTTGACGTGTGTTCTCCATCAGCCGGTGACGTCTGTGTGCTTTCTTCTTTCTTCTTTGGCCAACTGAAGCTCAATAAGTGTTACATTATTTAGTGTTTATCTTAATATTTGCGGCCATATGAGCTGATCGCTTCACCGGGGATAAAGGGAGAGATGTGGACGTCTCACTCTGTCCAATCTCTCTTCTCCATATCTTCCTTCCCCTGTTCGATTACCAGCATGTTTCAGCGTGACGGACTTTTCTCTTCTACCAGACGGAGGATTTATCCCATAACTCATATATCTCTGTTGCAACTTTCCTTTGCAACCGAAATCTCTCTTTCCATTCCTGTCACAGTCTCTCTCTCTCTCTCTCTCTCTGTCTCTCTCTCTGTCTTTCTCTCTGTCTCTCTGTCTCTCTCTCTCTCTCTCTGTCTCTCTGTCTCTCTCTTTGTCTCTCTCTCTGTCTCTCTGTCTCTCTCTCTCTCTTTCTCTCTGTCTCTCTCTCTTTCTTTCTCTCTCTCTCTCTGTCCCTCTCTCTCTCTGTCTCTGTCTCGCTCTCTCTCTCTCTCTCTGTCTCGCTCTCTCTCTCTCTCTCTCTCTCTCTCTCTCTCTCTCTCTCTCTCTCTCTCTCTCTCTCTCTCTCTCTCTCTCTCTCTCTCTCTCTCTCTCTCTCTCTCTCTCTCTCTCTCTCTCTCTCTCTCTCTCTCTCTCTCTCTCTCTCTTTCGTTTTCTCGAGGAAACAAGATCGATGCACCAATCTGCGCGCTCGCCTCGTGTATCACAACACCCAATCGCACGCACACAATACCCGACGGCGCACGCACACGCGCGCGCGCGGTTCAAATTATTCATTTCCCCGTCATATGCAATGCAGTTATTGTTCCTTTCTCCTGCCCTCTCCCTATCAGGAGGTATTCACATGGACAAGAGGAGAGGGAAATGAGTTTTCAGAGCGGCCATAACCAGCTCCCAGGGAGGGAATAATAATAATAATGTTTTATACGAGTCTCTCCGTACAGCGGGGCCCACAGGTTGGCTAACTAGACCGGCCTCTGGCTCGGAGGGCCTCGTTTGGGAAGCCCGTTGGGGAAATGAACCCGTCTGCGGCTCAACAGCTGATGAATCACAAAAAGTCACCTGCCAGGTTTTGGAGAACAATCATTCAATAATGAAACCGTTGAATTTTACACGATGTTAAGTGTTATGGGTTTATATTTTTGTGATGATTTGCGTCGGACTGACTAACGGCACCAG
>JACSYO010000047.1:122500-125000 GCA_016806645.1 Ophiodon elongatus | reverse complement strand
GGCTGATTGTCAGGAATTAACAATAAATTAGCAAAAAACTGAATGCGAACATTAGTAATAAAGCAATGTAAGTTCAAGTACATGAGACTTTTTTTAAATTTTTTTTTCTATTAAATTGCATATCGAGAATCGTGGACTTTCACTGGTAGTGGTGTCGACTACGACATTTTCAATACAGCCTGATGTTCACTAAAGAAAGACTATTTGTTTACATACAAGAACAATAAAGACATGTTGCTTCTTTTCTGAAGTAATTGCCTTTTTTTTCTCCCAATATAATTAAATGGATCTGATAAGAGTACTAGTATCAATGCAATCCTCACAATACCATCCCTAATATTAATTAATATGACGGCTAAAACTAAATAAGACCAGACTGATGAGAAACATTCCACGCAGCATTTGAACGTTTGTCCTCACAGTTTTAAGGTCAAATGGATGTTTCTGTATTTTTTTAAAGTCTCACTCCGAGCCTGTGAAGGTTTGTGTCATTCATCTCCAGGAAAAGAAGGAGAGGCTTCAAGACCGGATGAATAATAAAGTCCAGCGGAATTTTCCCCTTTTTTTTTTTACCTCGAACCGAGTCTCAGTGCAGTCGAGTCTTTGTGGTTCAGGTCCGACTCAAGTCCCCGGCTCTGCTTCGTAATCTCACAACTGAAGCTGCACCGTTCATCATAAAGCTGGGGTTGGTTCATTCTGTCTGAAAACAGAGTGTGTTGTCTCTCTGTGTGTCGACGCGGTCGTCACTGCTGCTGCTGCTGCTGCTGCTGTTGTTGTTGTTGTTGTTGTTGTTGTTGTTGTTGTTGTCGGGGCTAATAGCAGGCACATCCTCTCCATTAGCAGTTAATCTCTTTGCCAAGAGAGAGTGAAGAAAGCAATATTACCAGGAGGATTTAAACGAGCGCTCCCCCTATCTCCTTCTTCCTCCTCCTCCTCCTCTTCCTCCTCCTCTTCCTCCTCCTCCACGTCCTCCTCTTCCTCCTCCACCTCCTCCTCTTCCTCCTCCTCCACGTCCTCCTCTTCCTCCTCCTCTTCCTCCTCCCTTCTCCTTCTCCTCCTCCACCTCCTCCTCTTCCTCTTCCTCCTCCTCTTCCTCCTCCTCCTCTTCCTCCTCTTCCTCCTCCTGCTCGACTCTCCTCTGAAAACTCAAATCTCTCATTTCTTCCTCAGCAACAAAGACACACACATTATTGTGTATTCCCTGACTGGCCGTGCTGCTCGAGGCCAATAAAGAAAAGGGATTAGATTGAAAGCGCTAAACTCTGCTCACACCTCTAACACACACACACACACACATACACACACACACACACACACACACACACACACACACACACACATACACACACACACACACACAGACAGAGAGCTGCAGTCAAGACATTTAATAATGAGTGTGCATGTGTGTGTGTGTGTGTGTGCGTGTGTGTGTGCGTGCGTGTGTGTGTGTGTGTGTGTTGTTGTGATTACGTCCTTGGGTGTGTGAGAGAGTGTGTTCTCGCGGAGAGGGCATATATTTCTGTCGTTATTACTTTTCATTACTTCTCCTGTTCGTCGTTTGATAGCGACACACTGTTTACGTGTGTGTGTGTGTGTGTGTGTGTGTGTGTGTGTGTGTGTGTGTGTGTGTGTGTGTGTGTGCGTGTGTGTGTGTGTGTGTGAGAGAGCGAGGATATGTGTTGTATTTGTATTTATATATTTTGTAACTCATGTATATATACCGTTTATATCTACATCTATCTCTAACTATCCCTCAAAATCATAATTTTTTATATTTTAGAGTTAAAGTTTAGCCTACTTTTTTAGTTTTGTATATATGTATATATTTATACATATATATATTTTACAAATATTAATTAATTATATATTTTATTAAATATTTATTAATTATATATATTTACACATATTTCTCTCTCTCCATATATATATATATATATATATTTGCGTGCATGTAACAGATAAAACTAAGTCACAGCTAAGGGTAGTGTTAGTCTTTGTATGTTGGTTTTAAAACAGCTATGCTCTCATCACTTTATTCTCTCTGCTTATGATATGTACTTTTTAAAATTGATTTCACACTTGCTTCGTATGTTTCCAATGACGATAAAGTCCTGTTGGATTGAGAGAGAGAGAGAGAGAGAGAGAGAGAGAGAGAGAGAGAGAGAGAGAGAGAGAGAGACAGAGAGACAGACAGACAGACAGGAAGAGAAGAATGAGCACACTTTGTATTTCGTCGCTTCTCTTAAGTTTGTTTTTATTCATGGCTTTTGCAAAGGGTGAATTATTGCTCGGCTTCCAGACTGCTTGCTCTGCAGTGTTTGCGAACACCCCCCCCCCACACACACACACACACACACACATATACACACACACACACACACACACACAAGCAGTCCTACAGGCATTTATATTCACCAGTGAAGGTAGGTTTTGTGGGAGAAGGTGAGGAATTTTGAACAGCAGTGATTGGATAAACAGTTTCCCAGTCTGCAGTCCACCG
>JACSYO010000047.1:112500-115000 GCA_016806645.1 Ophiodon elongatus | reverse complement strand
TCGTGACCCGGGGATAACAGACGTTTGACGACTCGTCGTGGAACACAAGCTAATTGGCGAGCTTTGAGATAACAGGATTAGAGAGTCTGTGTAAATCAGGCCTGTTTTGCTCTGAGTCATTTGAAGAGGGATTCTTTTTTTATTTATTTTTTCAAACGCGGATGTTTTATGCAGCGTCTGACCTGAAACCAATCACACCTTTTTTTCTCGTTGTTGTTGTTGTTGTTGTTGTTGTTGTTGTTGTTGTTTTCTTCTTCGTCTGTCTCGCGGCTGCTTGTTTTCTTGTCTGTTTTTTTTTTTTTTTTTTTGTCACTCAGTCTGCTTAATCTGGAACTGAAAATGCATATTCATGTTTGTCTTATTGCTGCAGAGGATTTCATTTTTCTTTCTTTCTTTTTTTTTTGTTGCCTCTTTTGCATGAGCAAAGCTCGGCAAAAGAAATCAGCATTTTTTTTTTTTTGCACGCTTTTTATTCAATCTTTCATTTACTTTCGTGTATTCAAGCGTTCCTCAGCTGGAAGGCTCTCATGAGATCTAAATGTGTTTTTAGACCAACAATAATGTCACAGAACCAACATTCACTGACGGTAAAAAAAAAAAAAAAAAAAAAAAGCGCACAGGCCTGCAAAACACGAAAAGGAGGACAAATATTATAATCTCCATTCTTCCATAATCCCACCTCTGTACCCAGAGCCAGATCATCGTGGAGCTGGAGGCGATGGAGGATTACCTGCGTAATAACCGAGAGCCGCCAACTCTTCGGCTGTAATCTGCCGTCTGAAAACGCAAATAAGAAGAAACGTAAAATAATTGAGATATCGCGATCGCTTTGCCGCTTTGTTACAGTTGTTACCGTGGCGATGCATCACGCCGTAATAGAGGGCTTGACGTGTGTGTGTTTCTGTGTGTGTGTGTGCGTGTGTGTGTGTGTGTGTGCGTGTGTGTGAGAGAGGTCATTGCTTGGATGGTGCACTTGAACACACACACACACACACACACACACACACACATGATTTATGCCTTGGATATAATGGGTAATTCATCATCTGACTGGGGCACATATTAAGGTTAGGAGACACGGAGAGGAGAGCTAGCTTAGCGCCGTGTGCTTTGTCACAAATAACACGAGCAGTAAATTGAAAACTTGATTTGTAACGTCTGTTTTTTCTAAAACTACACGGTGTTCTCTCACTGCATCTCCCAGTCACACACACACACACACTCACACACACACACACACACACACACACACACACACACATCTCATGACTTCAGGGTCAACGTCCAACCGTCTTCGGGACAAACAGGATGCGATACGGGGGACTGCTCTTAATTCGGGACCGTCCCGACCGGGATTTGGCTCGGTGGACTTTAGCTCATGAATCAATCGTTCTACGTCCGTTTGTCCGTTTGTGTTCTCTTCCGTGAGGAAATGACTCTACTTCTCTCTTGATTTATTCCCTCAGTAAACATTGTAAACATGAGTTTATGTCTCAATCTCTAGTTTCAAGTCTTCTTCAATACAGCATGATGTTCATTTAGTAAATTATGGTCCATTTAGAGTCAAACAGACCATAAAGCAGGGGATGCTTTAGGGGCGGGGCTACAGGGTGATTGACAGGTCGACCAGTCAAATAAAACATTGAACGACAAATACTTTAATTTTGATGACACGTGATCATTTATTGGCAAGTAGGCGGTAAAGGTGGAATAGCCTCCTCTTCTGAGGTGGATCCATTAGAGCCATTAGATCCATTACAGATGCAGAACATGCAGAACATGCAGAACATGCAGAACATTCAGCTTCTCGCTTCCTGGTAGCACGACGACTCATCCTGAGTGAACCAATCAGGAGCTTGATCCCTGTCCTCCATCCTCCTCGCTCCCCTGCCCTCTCCTTCCTACCTCCGCTGTCTGTCTCCAATGCCAGCTGTCAGAAAGTACGACGCAACAGCCGTGTGTGTGTGTGTGAGACTGTGTGTGTGTGTGAGACTGTGTGTGTGTGTGAGACTGTGTGTGTGTGTGTGACTCTGTGTGTATGTGTGCAGACTTCAGCTTTCTCATTATGATTCTAAATGTATCGGTCTGTCTCGTCTGGATGAATTAATAGCTTCCTTGGCACACACACACACACACACACACACACACACACACACACACACACACACACACCTACACACACTCTCTGTTGGTCCGGCGCTTCGTGCCTCAGGTTGGTTAATTGAATGCCTGTGTTCATGTAAGAGGCCGTGAGAGGCACTGAGAGGATGCCACGCTGCATTAGGAGGACACGCTGTGTGAGCGTGTGTGTGTGTGTGTGTGTGTGTGAGTGTGTGTGTGTGTGTGTGTGTTTGTGTGTTTGTGTGTGTCTTGTAAATAGGCTGGCGTCCCGAGGACCTTGAACGCAGCCTCTCCTGAGCTCCTCGCAAAGACGAGACGCAAACAAATCTCAGAGAGGCGAGAAGGCCGCAGGTGTGTGTGTGTGTGTGTGTGTGTGTGT
>JACSYO010000047.1:55000-107500 GCA_016806645.1 Ophiodon elongatus | reverse complement strand
AGCGAGCGCACCGGCTACTTATTGGATGACTGATCCGGTGATTAAGCGTCTGCCTGAGTGATGACTGTATTGATGAGCACTGCTGCTTATAATACTGTTTGGACACAAACTTTAAAGCTACAATTTGTGATCCAAAAAAAAATAAAACACCAGCAAAATTCTAAACGGGTTTACTGAAGTTATAATGCCGTTGTTAATATTTTCTGATTATAATTTGTTTATACTTGTGAAGCCTGCAAACAAGTCATCCGCCGTTTCAGTTGTGTATTTATTGAGGTCGAAACACACACACACACACACACACACACACACACACACAGACAGACACACACACACACACACACACACACACAGACACACAGACAGACACACACACACACACACACACACACACACACACACACACACTGATGCGTTACTGAAGGTGATTGATTGGCTGGTTGATCGGGTGTTTGATTGGATCAACAACGGGCGGACAAATCTATAGATTTATGGATTAATTGTTGCCGTTGTCACGCCGATTGATTTATTTGCGGGTGGTTTTGCGTGTAACGTGAACGCCCTCCTTGCTTTTTGTGTGTCATTAGTAGAACATGTAGTCTGCACTTATTGACTTAACTCCTCGCACAACAGTACGCATGAAATCTTACAAAAAACGTTCTTATGGAAGTCCAGCGACGCGGGACGGTCCTTTCAAAATAAACCTCTGTTCTCACGGGTAACAATAAAATCTACATTCAGGTGAACAAAAAGATCATCTTTTGGGTTAAAATAACTACAGAAGTGCCGTTACCGAAGTACGCACCTTACGTACATTCAAATATGACTTTATTTTTTGTAGGTTTAGCTGCGCGTGCTGGATGAAAACAGTCGGCATAACTTTGCTACGCTCTGAGAAGGTGACGTAGTTTAAAATATGAGCGAGACCAGCGTCCCAGAGTCTTTTATTAAGTTGTCAGCGACGTGTTTGACTGTGGGGTTGATGCCATGTGTATTTCTCTCAGCTCACTTACTGATTTTAATCCCAGCTATGATTTTTTTTTTTTTTTTCCCCAAAATCTAATCAGGCGGTTTTGTTGCCTGAACGTAAACCGCGACAACGTAACAACGTGTCTGGTGTGACATAAAAAAAAAGATGATAAAATATTGTTTCATCGTGCGGATAAGTGGTACCCAGCAGCTGCAGAGGATGCACGGATGCACACGTGGCCTTTGATCAACGCGAGCGCCACTTCATTTACAACATTTTGTCTGTTTAGTGTTATTGCTTTGTATTTTTTTTTTATATTCCTTTTGGGTATTCTATATCCACTTTAATTCTGTATTTGATTTGATTGCGGTCCTGAAATGTTTTGGTTCCTGGTTCAACCACGCAGAGCACTAAGTGCCACATAAACAAGGTTTAATGTTGCTTTTTAGCTTATTATTATTATTGGTTTATTATTGCCAGAAGATGACGTGCGGTTGCTTTGGTGTGCAGGTTTTAAGGAGTACATGTGATGAAAATGGCGGCTTTTCTGGAATGTGTGTGTGTGTGTGTGTGTGTGTGTGAAAGTCACAATACCAATGGATCCACCTTTTAAAGCAAAAAAATACCAAATAAACCTTTTGATGGTTCCAGCTTCTTAAATATATGGATGAGCTGCTTTTCCTTATTTTCTTTCTTTTAGAAAACATATACATATTTGGAAAAAATATATATGTTTTTATCTTTTTTCAGACATTTTGTGGACTAAACCGTTAATAAAGAAACCTGAAAATATGAAAAAAGACAAAAAAATAAATATATGTTTTTTTTGATTGACAGATGTCGGATGCCGAGTGGGAGGACATGCTGGAGGGTTTCGATGAGCGCGGTTACCTGAGCGCTCGGCGCTGGAAGCCCGGCGACGACCCGTACACCCTGTACGCCTTCAACCAGGGAGCGAACGCATCCCCAGCAACCGAGCCCTGAGAGACACGCGGCACTACAGGTACACACACACACACACACACACACACACACACACACACACACACACACACACACTTGAGATCGGTTTTAAGAAAACACAAATCACCGTGTGGCGAAGTTCGTCCGCACAACCTGAGAAACACAGGGCGGGTTATCGTACACACTCCACGCGGTGAGGAGTCAGTCGAGGGGCTCTGCATGGAAATAAAGCTTATCTGCACACACACACACACACACACACACACACACACACACCCAAAACCCAATCCTGCAGGGAAACACACACACACACACACACATCTGAATACACACGCGTGAGGCTACAGATCGGCGTTACCGGTCACGCGGTCAAACTATTAATCTTCCGTCTGCACTCAAACAAATTTAGATTCAATAGAAAGAAAGAAAGAAAGAAAAAAAAACCACCAAATTACAATCCGTCTGTCCGCTAAGAAATTAAATTAAACACCGAAATAGAAATCCTGTGAGCGGAGCGCCGTCCTCGTCTTGTTGGAAAGACGCTCGGCAGGAAGATAAGGAGCTCGTCGCTCCGACAGCGGCCGCCTTCTGACACGTTTCAGGAGATAAAAATAAAAATAAAAAAACCTTCCAGACACTTGTGGAAGAGCCTGAAGGCGTCCAGTGTGTGGCCGGAGCTCTCTCACACACACACACACACACACACACACACACACACACACACACACGCACACACACGCAGCAATCAAGACACTTGGGTGCTTTGATCTTTCCAATTTGCATCATCTTTATGTAATCGTTATGTCTTTCACATCGGAGTATTTCCTGTTTTGATGAATGATTCAATAGGTTTACGCTTGTTACAAAGGGATGTTTATATCTTTTTTTTGCTCCAGTATAACTCATAACTTTATTCAGTTTATGTCTGAACTGGTAATATATTCATGCTTAAGGCATTTTGTTTGTGGTGCATTCATTTAGACGTATTTCCCCTTCAAAGTTTCGGCCTCCTGAGTGGAATTTTAAAGTTTTGTCGAGTGGAAATCTTTTCTCTCCGTCCAGGTTTGTTGTGATTGACTTCAGTGAAGTGAAGTTTTCTATTAGTCTTCATTGTCAAGAAACCCTGCGAACAAAACCAATCGACTGACACGAACGTGGATTCATCTGCCGGTGAAAATAGTCCCCAACAAACGCGGTACTTCCTCCCGTTTTGTTTGATTAAAAACTGCATTGACCAGCTGTTTTCTAAACATTAAATACGAATATCACAATAAACGGCATGAGCTTGTTTTTAAAGATGTGTATCAGAGGCAATTTGGGCCGAGTGCCACATTACACTAAAATCCTTTTCCCACCAAAAATTACATAAAATGTGAGTTTCTTTTGACTCAATCGCACAAAACGCCATCCTGCTGCCTCAAATACTCACTCGAATAATCTGAAAATAGTCCCCAACAAACGCGGTACTTCCTCCTGTTTCAGGCTTTAGTTGTTTTTGAATCGCTCTTAAAGAAATGGAGTGGACGGACAGCTCAGGAAAGTCCTCCTCCTTTTCCCTAAAAGAGGTTAATTTACTACATTTCTATTCCTCCATTTTACTCTCGTGTCTAAAATATCCATATGATTTTGTTTCACGGTGTTTTGTTTTTGTCTGTTTGACCTGAATGCGTCTTGACAATCGTTTGCATGACGCTGCAAGAGGACAGAAGAAGGTGGATTAATACAACAGACGGACATCCACTCTGCACGCGGCCTTCTGCCGACGTCCGCGGGGTCGTCAGAGGTCACCGGGCGGCTCGCGTTGGCCCAGCTCTCTAACAGGAAGCTGCGTGTGGGCGTTAGTTGGGCGGCGCTTTCCTCTGGCAGCCACAGTGAACGTGACTAAACCCTGGATGGCGGCGGGTGGTGAACACAGCGGGTACGACTCCACGACTCACGTAGGAAGCTAAAAGCTGTTAGCATAACTGGCACGAACATCACTCTGTGTGTGTGTGTGTGTGTGTGTGTGTGTGTGTGTGTGTGTGTGTGTTGTCGAGATGTATCCCGCAGATGATGGGACGTATGATGTCTGACTAAATCAACAGCTCCTGACAGCATGTTCGTCAAACTGTGTGTGTGTGTGTGTGTGTGTGTGTGTGTGTGTGTGTGTGTGTGTGTGTGTGTGTGTGTGTGTGTTTCTACACGACACATGTGGACGCTAACTAAACGCGTCCTGTCGACCGTCTGCATCATCTGCTGTGTTTCCGGAGGAGGGAAATTCGCTGTCGAGCTGACATAAGGCGGCTGAGAAGTGTGTGTGTGTGTGTGTGTGTGTGTGTGTGTGTGTGTGTGTGTGTGTGTGTGACTGTGTGTGTCTATGCGTGTGTGTGTGACAGAGAAAGTGAGAAGTGTGTGTGGGAGGTGGGAAACCGGGGATACGCTTACACATTAATCTGCTAGCAGGGAGGTAGGGGGCTGATGGTGCTCATTTATCTTGTATAGGACAGGGATGAAGGGCGTGTGTGTGTGTGTGTGTGTGTGTGTGTGTGTGTGTGTGTGTGTGTGTGTGTGTGTGTGTGTGTTTGTGTATGCGTGGACAGGTGGGGGTTTGCTGTTATGTGATTATGTGTTAACTCGGTTACCTTGTAGCTGTACATCTCAGGAGCGCTTGGCAGGGGAGATGATAGCAACCCGTCCTCTGGTAGGATGGGTTGGGGGGGAGGCGGGGGAGGAGGGAGGGAGGGGGGGAGGGGGGGGGGGAAACAAAAAACCTGCAGTGAAATCCTCGACTGAAGCCAGTGAGTTTTTTTATTTTATTTAGTTCTTAAACCCCTTCCCTTCCACTGCAGACTCACTGAGGCGCCTCCTCCTCTCTGGCTCTGCGTTTGGAGGAAAATTCAAAAGGTGATGTGACCGAAATTTGTAGAAAGAGCAGAAAAAAAAAAGAATAAACAAGTGAGGGAAAGCAAAGGTTTATAAATGAAAACCACGGTGTTGAGGTCGAGCTTTGTCTCGGAGGACGGCAGCCAGAAGCCTCTGGAACGAGATCCTACTTTTTAACTCGCGAAATATCACACAGACGTCGTAGATATCCCACACATTGTTCTCATATGTTGTCCAGGTGATGTAGAAACGAGGGCGTACGAAGACGTCATAGAAGAAGTCACAGTTAATTTATTCGTCGCGTAACTCGGGTACTTCAGTGACGGCACTTCTGTAGTTCTTCTTTTTGGATTTCAACCTCACAAAGTTCGCCCTAAAATACAAAAAATTACAAATATCAAACATTCAACAACTTTGGTATATTTTGTTGATGTTATGTCTAATTTTGGCTTTTTCGATGTAGTTTATAGTTACTTTACATTCTTTGAGTATTTTGCTCATTGTTGTTTTTATTATACGTACCTGTGATATTGACCTCTAATGAAACGTTGACGGGATTGGACTTCAGCTCTGACGTACTCCTGCTTTAATTGAGAAATTATCTGATGGAAAAATAATTACGCCGGCCACGTTTTATGCAGCAATTACAGATATCACGGTTTGATACGCAGCTCCGCACACGACTCGTGTTTTATGAAACAAAAGCTGAACAGCAGCAGTTTTAAATAAATCTAAAGATTTGATTCAAGGCGTATTGTTGCCGGTTTATACAAGTACCATGGCGTGAAAGGCTTTTTCCATAACAAGAAAGAAATTAAATACGAAATATAAAAAAGACATACAATATAATGCAATTTAATATATCAATACAAATAAATTAGAAGCAATAAAAACATCTCAGAAAATACAAAACAACAACAAAGATGTTTGGTGTATTTTACAGTGGTCAACACGTCATTTAACTCGCAGGATAATAGAGCTTGACATCATTACCCTCACCTGCCTCATTATTATCTTTTTTGGAAAATGATATATTATATTATATTATATTATATGTTCCTCCTCAGATTTACGTGGCATGTCCGCTTTTATTACCGAGCTGTAAAGTGTCGAGGAGCTCGGAGAATGTTTATCTGTCCACGTTCCAAGAGTTTGCTCTCAATCTTAATCAGAGTATTATCTCGTTAATGCTTTTTAATTCTCTAGTTTGGTTTGATGTCGATCTGTAAAACAAACAAACAAACAAACAAACAAACAAACAAACAAACAAACAAACAAAACGTTCCCAGTTCCCATTTTTGCTCAAATTTAGCAGCGAAGTGCTCGAAGACGAATTCAAGGAAAGATGCTGTTTGACCCAGGTGACCTCTGGGAAACGTAGTGCAGAAACACATCAAAAACAGGCCTCAACACGAACGTATGAAAAGTGGTTTCCAGGCAAATGCCATTTTTATTCACCTTCTATATATTTATTTATTTTTAACTTTTTATTTTTGCATTTTCAACACAATAGAACGGTCCGTGACATACGACCTCCAAAAACATGACGCGTGACTTAAAACAGTAATATTAGTACAATAGTTTAGCTAGTAGCAAGTATATATACGCGGACATCTACATATCCACTTATACATGCACATCTATACCGACGAATACATATACATCTACATATACATCTACATATACATCTACATATACATCTACATATACATATACATCTACATATACATCTACATCTACATATACATCTACATATACATCTACATATACATATACATCTACATATACATCTACATCTACATATACATCTACATATACATCTACATATACATATACATATACATATACATATACATGCACATACATACGCGCACAGCATACCAATATATATACCTTCCCACATACATATACTTTTACACATGTACTCAAAGAGAAGTATTAGTATTCACCTTATATTTTGAGTTATTGCTGCACAAGCTTTGCAGTGTAATTCTCCATCCAGCTCAAATGTCCCTTATTGCCCGACGGCAACCTGGCAACCTGGCAACCTGGCAACCAGCTACTGTCGAGTTTCGGGCACATTTTTTTCATATCAATAATCTCAAGAGGCGGGAGGAGAGTCGCTTTGTGTCTCCTGCCCACTGTTGAATAAACGAAACGATGGAAGCGGTTCCTGGTCGGGCAACTCGGCCTCTAGTTCGACGACGGGAAGCTTGTTTCCGTTGCCATGGTACCGAGTGTGAACTCGACGAGGGCGAATCTGTAGTTGTTAATCGTTTCACTGAGGACACTCGACCGACCGGTTACACGCCTCACATCCATGTTGAGTTTCCCTTTCCAACAAGGAAGAAAGAAAGGAAGGAAGGAAGGAAAGAAGGAAGGAAGGAAGGAAGGAAAGACCAAAATGAAGGATGGATGGACTTTATTAATCCCAAATTAGGAAATGATTGCGTCACAGCATCAGGTTGTCCACGGCAACAGCAAATACACGGTAAGTATATCAACACTAGAGCTATATATATATCTATAGAATACACAATGTAAAGAATATAGTAGAATACGCTAAATATACCAAACTACAACATCAAGTATAAAATATAAACATAGGTTACAAACTACAAAGAAGTATTTTTAAGTGAAGTCTACTTAAAAATTCCACATTATATCGTATGTATTTTTTTCTCCTGACATGAATCCCGGGAACTTTTTTAATCCCGTAAATCCTACTTCTCCTTCAGAGGGAACCCACTGACTTCTCCTTCAGAAGGCAAAGTCTCTGAATATTTACTTTCCAATAAGTTTCACGTGCCACGTTTACATCTGTCTGTGGCGTCGCCGTCCAACGATTGTTGTTTATTTGCGTAACAGGAGCGAGGCTCCGGCTCCAGTAAATAACAAATACCAGCGTTTCTGCAGAAAGCTTTTTTTTTTTTTTTTTTGGTGCAGTCGTATGTTTTTGGCTGTCGGATTCTGACATTAATCTTCAAAGCCGTCTGTTCACTCAGGCGATCAGTCGTGTTGCTCGGATGTGTGTGTCGGAGTCGCCGCATTTAAAAAAAAAAAAAAAAAAAGAAGAAGAAGGAGAAGGAGAAGGAAGTGTTTTTTGGGTGTGAAGGGAGAGCGGCGAGGTGTGGAGAGAGCGGTGTTATTTTGGTGGGGGTCGGGGGGGGGCAGGTGGTTCAGGTCATTGATGTGTATGGGACGAGTGCTCGGTCCCCTATCTCAAGTTAGAGGAGGAGGAGCGGAGAGAGGAGGCGCAGTGGACGGCTTAGGGGGAAAGATGGGGAGATAGTGGGAGGGGGGGTGGGGGGGGGAGAGGGGAGAGGAGGAGGAAGAAAAAGTCAAGTAGAGATTAGGGAGATGGAGGAGGAGGAGGAGGAGGAGATGGGGGAGATGCCACAAGCTGCTGCGAGGAGAGATAATTGCCACATGCAGAGCTTGATATTGTGTGTGCGTGTGTGTGTGTGTGTGTGTGTGTGTGTGTGTGTGTATAAGCCACTCCACTCCAGTGCTCTGCTATTATCTGTGAACAGGGCGCCTCCCTCCGTCTGCCGTCCGACAGACAGGCGGCCTCTGAGCCCAGCAGCCGCTCCGCCGCGGGGATCGGATCCCGGCGTGAAGACAATGGGCTCCTACAGTACCGAGGAGGAGACGCGTCCTACGGTACCGCGCAGCCGGTTGGCATGGCAACGCGGAGCTGTATTCTGCTGCAAGACAACGGGAGGAAAAAAAAAAAACGAGAGGAGACGTGTTTACGATATCTGATAAAAGAAAATAAGAAAATTGTGAAGGTGCCACGATAAGAAAAAAAACACCTCGGTTTTCTTTTGTCTCCCCAAGTTTATATTTTTACTCTTTAAAACAAAACGTTGCAGAAGATTACAACAGAAATGTCAGATTCACTGCAGCGATCACATTAATAAGTATTACATCCGAACTTTTTTCACCAATAATTGCAACCTGAAGTCGGTGTTATCCTTTCACTCTGTTATTGTCATCTACTGTAGTTATTTGCATAAAAACACACGATTCAAAACGATAATGACATAAAGTACATAGCTGTTGTTTTATTTAAATATTTAAAACACACTTCGCATCAGTCGTTTTAATTATGTGTGAGAAGCTGCTCAGCGCTAGTGTTAAGAGGTCATAATTATCTCTCTAATATCTATTCAATATTGCTGTGAAAACATCTCCAACAAACAATTGTATTTATTCAAGATTACATTTGAAAACATGACAATAATGTTAAAATAATTTTTTTTACTGAATGGAGCCTGAACGCATCATAATGTAACTCACCGGCTGCTAACGGCTAACGGCTAACGGCTAACGTTACCTAGCGCTCCGTGAATGAGCCGATGACACATATTAGTCCGTATCGGAGGCATTGTTGACGCAACATATGATTTATATTGTGCACACGGCTCCAGTTCAACGTCTCTCGTGACAAACGTAAGTGACTGCATTGTGTTTGTGTCCCAAAGTCAAACGCATGGGAAGAAAAGGTATCAAATAATAATAATAAAAAAAAAAAAACAGGTCAATAGACAATAGTGTGACTCAGCAACAAAACACTTCATGTTGGGAATTACTAGAACAGAGTTGTCCCCCGGTGGAGAGAAATGTCCCCTCGCTGAAGGAGGCGACATTAAAAGGGTGTAGAAATGATCACCTCGCTCTCCTCTGAAGCAAAACAAAAAAATACACAACAACAAAAAAAAAAAAAAAAACCTGCACACATTTGTCATTTTCTTTGTTTTTGCCAAGGCGGTAGATGTGATAACGCTCCAGTGCTTTGTTGTCACGGCTCCAAAATGGAGGCATCGTCCTGGTAACCACTGGCAAATATACAGACAGGCCTGTGCTGCAGGGAGGGGGGGGGGGGGCTTAGCCAGCCCACTGAGTTGGTTACTAATTATTTCATTGCATTGTGATCCAGTGATCCTTGAACGCTCATCCCCAACTAGATCATGCAGTCATAGTCAATGACCTCGTGTGTGTGTGTGTATGTGTGTATGTGTGTGTGTGTGTGTGTGTGTGTCTGTGTGTGTCTGTGTGTGTGTGCACACTGGCGTCAGCGTCTTTCCCACTAAGTCAACCACTTAGTCATGTTTCCATGAATCACAACATGCAGCTCAACATTAATCACTGTATTAGCTCCGGTGCCTCCCACGCCGAGACGCTCCTCATCCTCCTCAGATCACGAACCCTGAATACATCACACACACACACACACACACACACACACACACACAGACACACGGACACACAGACACACACACACACAGACACACACCAAAAAAAAAAGAGAAACCGCGTCTGAACTCTGACACTGGATGAGTTTGATTTCCCCTCGTAATGCTGGTTCATTCGATTACCTGCTCCAGTGATGAACGATCACAGAGTCGGGGTAGAAGCAGACGGAGGAAACACAAAACACCCCCGGAGGTTTTGTTCTGCAAAAAAGTATTAAAGTAAAAACACTCATTTGACCTCCAAAAAACTTCCCCACGTACTTCATCGTCTGCCTCCCAGCGAACACTGAAGTGCACCTTGTTGTGTGTGTGTGTGTGTGTGTGTGTTGGGATCAGAGACGAGAGGGGACATCTGGGTGGAAAGTGGTCTTTGAGACGTCTAGAATTCATGTAAATCTACTTGTTTGAACCAGTCTGGATAAATAAACCGCCCACTTCCCTGACTCGCCTCTCTGATGGAAACAGGTCCGTGACAACTGTGTCCTTCCTTGGAAAAACAGACAAACTGCCACACACACACACACACACACACACACACACACACACACACACAAAAACAACTACCATGAACATGATGTCAGACTGAATAATGAAGTGAAAACAACTTTTACCTGCAGGGGTGGAATTTAACAGAACATTTACTCAAGGACTGTACTTTAGTACAATTTTGAGGTTCTTTTTAACTTGTGCTACTTTCTTCTATTACTCATCTCAGAAGTAAATATTCTTCCCTCCACTCTGGTTGTATAGAAGTCAAAGCTTCATGTGTTAAAGCTGCATTCTCTCCTGACCACCAGGGGGCGCTCCTCTGGTTGCCAAAACCACCCCACCACCACACCCTCTGGTTGTATAGAAGTCAAAGCTTCATGTGTTAAAGCTGCATTCTCTCTCCTGACCACCAGGGGGCGACTCCTCTGGTTGCAAAAAGAAGTGATTGTATCAAAGTTTATGCAACTGCAGTGTTGCAAACTGGGTGATGTGTTGCGAAATAAAATTAATTAATGAGAAAAATCTATTTTTGACAGCCATTGATTTGAAATTCGCTAACTTTGCTTTTTATCGCTTTATTATCGTGAACTAAAACTGAAAGGACTGTGAAAATCAGCAGTAAATAATAACGTAACTCAATACAACCGATATCTTTTCAGAGAAACTTAACTGAAACGATTTTCCCTGGTTAAAAAACTACTAAAATAAAAAAAAAAAGAATGTAAATTAATTTCCGTTCCAGTTTTTTTTTTCTGCTTTAAAACTTCACTTCCGATAAAAGGAGACTCCATGACTTAGCATCACGATTAGACCCATTTGTAAAACTATAAAACACTCTGAAACCTCAAATTAAACAACAATGGAATCTAAGAGTTAAAAGTAATATCAATTAAAAACTAATAAAACATGTAAAACTATTATAACCTCGACTTACAAGTGATATTTTATAGATTTGGGTTTCAAGTGGCAAAAGTAGTAAAAATTGCCACTCGAGACAACGAAGTTTGACCGAATGAGATCCATTCCTTTATCCGAACCGCTTATCTTATTCAGGGTCGGGGGCGCTGGAGCCGATCCCAGCTGACGTTGGGTGAAGGACAGGTGTCCAGTTTATCTCATATAGAGACAGACGACTACGGGCAGGTTAGAGCCTCCAGGTAACCTCAGCTGCATGTCTTTGGACTGTGGGAGGAACCGGAGAACCCGGAGGGAACCCACGCTGCCACGGGGAGAACGTGCAAACTCAAGAGAAAGACCGACCGGGATCGGGGATCGAACCCGGGCCCCTCTTGCTCCTCGCTAGCCACTGCACCACCATGCAGCCCTGAATGAGATCCATTCACTTGAATATTCAGACTGCATTGACTCAGATTCGGTCACATCTCACCACCGCAGTGATCACACACAGAATCTAGCGCCCTGAGTTTGAGCCCTAGCTTACTGGTCCAGGTCGTTTCTCTGACTCCTAGCGTCACAGTTTACACTGAAATAAAACAAACAAACAAAAAAAAAACCCAGGCAGAAAGCTGTCTGTGAGGCGAGGAAATCCCCTTGGTGTATTGTGGGTAATCTGCTGATGTGGAACCTGAGCTCTGAAGCACCCCGGTGCTCTACAACAGCGTGGAGTGACAGTGACGCTAAGCGGCTTTACGCTAGCTAGCGCCGTCAGCTAACCGCGCGTGGAAACAATTGTATCTGCTCCGATACCTCACCAGATTCCTTTGCCTCTTATTTCCTCTCAATACCTTTGGATGCTGTTTTCCTCCAAATTCCCACTTCCATCTTTTTGTACCGTGCGCTTTGTTGACGAGTGCAGAGAATTACAGGAAAACGACGTCGCGAGAATTAAACACACAGCCGGGGCCCTCGAAACAGACGGAGACGGCGGATTCCGAGTGAAGCTCTGACGTCTCATTGATTTCACCTCTTAAATCCACTTCAGTCGCGGGGGCGAGGCGGGGAGAGGAAGGGGAGGAGGCAGATTAAAGGCAAGAGTTTTTAATCCCTGGTATATTTCAGGCATGGATAGCGAAACTTAAAGAAACAGTCCGGCCTGCATCGCGGCGCGTTGGCGTTGTGAGTCGCTCCGATGGGTCCGTTGTGGAGTCTCGTTCCTCTCGGTGGAAGGAGACAAAGCTGTGAGCGCCCCACAAACGCACAACACCTCATCCCAGAACAACACACAGGATCCACCCTGATGACGGGGTTAGTTTAGGAATGTAGAGCTGTGGTTTACAATTTACTTTACTATAAGATTTGTTTTTGTGTGGCTCTTTCTTCTTTTATGTTCTTTTAGATAGAGAGATAAATACTTTATTAATCCCGCAAAGGGGAAATTTCTTCGGTACAGCAGCATTTATACATAAGAAAAGAACAATTTGTACAAAAATAGAATAGAATAATAATAATAAGATGAAGAAAATAAGAAAAATGCACAATATATACAACAAATAGAATATTTTAAAATGAAAAGCCCCGTAGGGTTTCTCTGTAATGATATCTGCTCTATGAATAAAGACCGTATGGACCCTCCCAGTGAACTGCTATTGTTAGGTTACGTTGTTGTGTTACGCTTTAAATATCAGATATTCAGTTTACTGTCACAGAGGAGTAAAGAATACAGAACAATATTCACATGTAAGAAGCTGGAATCAGAATTTTTTCAGTTTTATTTCTTAAAAAAAACGAACTGATTGATTGGTTATGAATGTAATAGTTGACGACTATTCGTCTCTTGCTCTTTGACCTCTGGTGCAGATTGAGAATCCATTTTAAAGGATATTGTTTCGCCGTGATGGAGCTATGAAATGAAAAGCCTCCCCTCGTGAGGAAAGACGGGCCCTTCCACAGTTTTCAGGATCTGTGCATGTCACAGTCAATAAATGCACCCGGTGTTATCCAACATGGCTTCCTCATAGCCATGTGGACCGATGTCAGTATTAAAAATAAATGAATTCAATTACCTGCCGTGAAATATGATAATTGCTATCACACTGCACTTATTTCACACTTTAATGCGAAATTTATGTACTGTCGACCGTGACATGGCTCCAAATAGGGCTGTGTAAGGGCAGTACATAAGAGTGTGTGTGTGTGTGTGTGTGTGTGTGTGTGTGTGTGTGTAAGTGTGTGTGTCACACAGAGGTGGTGGCAGTCATCGATTGGCCCAGTCACGTATTGATCCGTCTTCATTGATTGGCTGGTGTAAGTGCCTGTCACCGCCGCTCCTCACGAGAAAGATCGCTGTAACTTACACTTCTGCCCTGTGTGTGTGTGTGTGTGTGTGTGTGTGTGTGTGTGTGTGTGTGTGTCAGTCATATATTGAGCGGCACTGATCCTCTTCGTGCCCAGACAGTCTCGCCCATCCTTCTCCCTCCTCCCTGCTCCGTTCCCTCACTCCCTTTGCTCGCCTCCTTCCTTCCTCCTCTTGTTCTTCCTCTTCCTCCTCCGCCTTCTGTCCTTCAGGCTTCAATATTCAATATTTAAATTGAGCTGGAGCCAGGGAACGGTCAATAATGCCTGATCCCTGCAGGTGTGTGTGTGTGTGTGTGTGTGTGTGTGTGTGTGTGCGTGCGTGCGTGCGTGCGTGCGTGTGTGTGCGTGTGTGTGTGTGTGTGTGTGTCGGAGTACAGAGGAAACGAGAGAGAAAGAGTTCTCGGGTGTGAAACTGAATATAAGTGTTACGGTCAAATAATGTGCAATAATTCAACTGTGCAATACTTACATTAATGAGGCATTCATACTTATTCAGAATTTACACTGTATAGTCCTTTATTTCTATTTTAATACTTTATTTCAACCTTTCTTATATTACATAATAAGATCCACTGTAATGCACACATTTTCCTCCCAGGGATCAATAAAAGTATCTTTTTATTATTAAAAAAATTATCTTTTATGACGATTATGTTAGATTACATGCATTTTTGTCAATCAACCAACTAAACTCAGGACATCTGCTGACACTGATTCCCAATCCGATGTTCGTGAATATGAAATATGCCTCCTTGGGATCCTCTTCATCACGACTGAATGAAGTACTGACTTCTATGCATCCATAATTCATTAAACGCTGCTCTGCGTAAGACGCTAATGTCCCCAATTTTGTTTTTGTGAGGTGGAATCAGGCATTTTGTATCTTACAGAATTTTAATGATTAATCAAATTTGATATAACGCCCCCCAAAACCGATGTTCGTCATACAAACCGAATCTAAAATCACCAAATTAGAACTCGGGTTATTCTGCATAATCTCAAAATGTGTTCCAGCGCCTCTCAGAGCTCCACACTTTCCCATTTATTCACCGTTTAATAATCCAAGATGGCCGACAGTCGAGGATTTGCGTAGAGGGAAACAGCTGCAGGTGTTTATCTCGTCTGTGATGAATCCTCACGCGGACGACGAGCAGTCGACTGCCTGTGTTGTTTAAAACGTGCAGTTGTATTACGTCAGATGTAAAACTACATCTCACTCTCAGGGCCGGAGGAAGGAGCCGTTCATCATCTCTTCTTACTGTTTGACGTTTAGTAGCGTTGTTGTTGCTATTGTTACTGCATTTATTATATTATATTATATTATATTATCTTATCTTATCTTATATTATATTGTATTATATTATATTATATTATATTATCTTATATTAGCTGATCTTATCTTATCTTATCTTATCTGATCTTATATTATATTATATTATATTATATTATGTTATATTATATTATCTTATGTTATATTATATTATATTATATTATCTTATATTATATTATATTATCGATGTCTCCAGATGAGAGACCTCGTGCTCGTCTGGACTTGAGCAGTGCAGCTTTTCTGTTGATGATGCTGCAAACAGCTGGATGCAACTTCATGCTGAAGCCCTCCAACATCCCCTACACACACACACACACACACACACACGCACACACACACACACACACACACACACACACAGACAGCATCCAAAACCTGCACACAATTGCACACCAGTCTCCCCTGCTGGGCTTGATAATTACAAGTAAAACACTGCAGTAAACACCCACCTACACACACACACCCACACACACACACACACACCCACACACACACACACACACACACACAGGAGTTTTACTGCAGTCGGAGCTGGGCTTCTGTTCACTAATAACTTTCAGATGACGAAGCTCAGAACAGAACCTTTGGAAGCTGATGGACAGATTAAACCGATGTAGCAGAACCCCGCGACACTCGTACAGAGTAATTAACAAGTTAGAGATTGAAAAAGTAAATAGTTAAATGAACTGATTAACGAGATCTGATGAATAATTAACCGACGAGCCACGCCAACGTGGAAGTAAACAAAGGGGGGGAAATGAACACACGGAACAACAAAGTAATCAGATTCTCAGAGAGACGGAGTCGACATCACAGAACCTTTCAACTCGAGAGGAAATGAAAACGCTTATCGGGATTTCATCTTCTATTTCTTATCAGATGACCTACAACGCTGTGGAAGAAAGGGAAACAGCTGTCAGCGAGCACAATACCAAACTAGCTCCAGAGCTCCGCCCCCGGACATCTGTGCATTAATAGATAGAATGAATAATAGGAGAGCCGTCCTAATGATGATCGAGCGTATAGAGTCTGCGTAGTCGGGGGGGGATCGTCATGCCGACCATGTGGCCGCTGGATTCTCACGAGATCTACAAATCATGCCACTGTTACGTTTCCCCTGATAATCCATCTTTTCAGTCTGCAGGAAATATGTTTATGGAAGCCGGAGCAGCACGGACCAATAGGCGTCCCGATAGGAGCCGGTGGGCGGGGCTTAGGCCTACCGACTGAACGTACCGCGGAGAAGCAGCAAGAAGACAACGAGTGTAGACGTCAAGGAGGGGCCGTGATAACTGTGAACTCATATCTCGTGTTCGTCGACCGCAAAATATTTACTCAAAATGTGGATTTTCCCCTCAAAGACCTTCGGTTCGGAAAGCGTTGAGAGACGGATTGGTATTTTTTGTAAAAGTCACTTCTGAAAATATCTAGTTGTAAAAATTCAGAGCTGCACGACGCCCCGGATTTGTAATTATTATTTTTACGGCAAGTTACCGTAGATGGGATACATCGGTGACATCATCCTCAGAAGACCAGAGAACGACACTGAAACATTTTGTCTTTGCTCTTCTCCCAGCTGGCTTCTTTAAGAGCTCAACAGATGGTTCATCCAATCACCTACCAACTTTTCTTTTGTCAACAAATTCGTTATTCGTGTCGCTCTCAAATCCCAAACTTTGATGCCGGGCCGCTGATAATGTTTGTCTTAGAATCTCAGGATAGTGAGGATGCCGTGCACGGCTGTGAGAGGAGGAGATCTTGTAGACTCCCACACTGTCAGCGGTCGGAGGTTGTTTCGGCCGGTATCGGTCCGTCGGTCTCGTCCATTCTCCTGAACGCAAGATCTCAGAAACACCTGCAGGGAATTTCTTCAAATTTGGCACAAACGTCCACTTGGACTCGAGAGTGAACGGATTAGTATCCGGGGGTCAAAGGTCACCGTGACCTCATGCAACCATGTTTTTGGCCAACTCAAGAACTACTGATGAAGTGACGACACGTTGAACAACCGCGAGGCGGTGATTCTGGTTTCAGCAGCAACATTGGGATGATAAAGCTTTGTTGAAAGATTGCTGGACTCCACAACTTTTTCATTCGTCAGCCCGAATCCCAACTATTTGGGGGATATGAGCTCATTTTTCCCGTCCGACATCGGGGTGTCACGTCAAATATGTCAAAGAAAATAACACAGAATTCAGATTTTTTATTACATAATCACCTTTTGTTTTTTTGGCCCCAAGCCGCCACTTCAGATCAGCTCCACACACACACACACACACACACACACACACACACACACACACACACACACACACACACACACACACACACACACACACACACTGATTCACACAAAGCCACACGTTTAGACACACGTAATCATATAAACCTACTCATGAAATGTGCATGGACTTACATAAAAAATTTGTACAAACAAACACAAATAGAAACACTTGAGCGTGTTAATAAAAAAACAAACACACACACACACACACACACACACGCACAGAGAAGGAGAAAGGGCAGCGAGTGTTTTCCTTGTTTGAAGTGATCAATAGTGACAGCTGACGCAGAATGCAGATGGATCATCGCGGCGGCTAACGTCGGAAGTCGAGCGTTCATCAGCTCAAATCGAGCGTGCTGAAATATATAGATGTTGGAGCGGAGTGAAACATCGCATCACATCACATCGAGCTCGCTGGCTTTTAAGTGGCTCGCTCGGGCGTGAGGACTTTGTCAAACACAAGTTAACGCCCACGGAAGGATGTCGAAAACAAACGCACCCGAGCGTCCAGTGGCTCTGTGACGTCGTCTCTTTTTAAGTTTGCTGTTTTCACCCAAATCAACGGGGGAAAGCTTCACGTCTCAGATCAGCATCGTTACACGCAACCACAAGAGAGGAGGTCAGAGGTCACGGAAACAAGAGGATGCGGCTGAGTCCCTTGAAGGCAATCGAAGACCTTTTAAGATCCCGGTGAGAGACGACGAGAGGGAGACAGAGGAGACTTCTTCCCCATCACGTCATCAGAATTGACATTAGTCCGAGGTCGTACATGTAGCAGCCACTCGAGTGTCACTGGCTTTGTGTTGGGTTTAGGATGAGAAACATGTTTGGTATCGAGCTGGAATGAATCGGGGCCAAGTGGAGCAGCAGCCGGATAGCTGAGGCCCGAGCAGTTACTCCAATCAGCTCTGAGGGGCTGTGTGGAGGACAAGTGGCATCCACTCAGACGCTGTTCAGCTCCAGCTGGAGGCCGGCGGGTCAGAGCTGTTTGGCCGGCGGCGAGGAGGACTGGCTCAAACGGGTCCCTGTCTGTGGGTCCGCCTCCAGTGTGACCCACTTCAAACCTCTGAGATCACGATGTGACCGCGTAGAAGACGTTGTGACGGTTTGTGGACTGCAGTGCTGAGACCTCGAGTTCGGCGTACCCCTAAAGCATCCCCTCTTTATGGTCTGTTTGACTCTAAATGGACCATAATTTACTAAATGAACATCATGCTGTATTGAAGAAGACTTGAAACTAGAGATTGAGACATAAACTCATGTTTACAATGTTTACTGAGGGAATAAATCAAGAGAGAAGTAGAGTCATTTTCTATAGACTTCTATACAACCAGAGGAGTCGCCCCCTGGTGGTCAGGAGAGAGAATGCAGCTTTAACACATGAAGCTTTGACTTCTATACAACCAGAGGAGTCGCCCCCTGGAGGTCAGGAGAGAGAATGCAGCTTTAACACATGAAGCTTTGACTTCTATACAACCAGAGGAGTCGCCCCCTGGTGGTCAGGAGAGAGAATGCAGCTTTAAGACACTTCCACATGAGCTTCACTCTTCAGGACCGGAGGTTGCCGCCTGGTTCAATCAGTACTGAGTGCTTTTAACTCAATGGAATTTCAGCCGGTTGATTTTCTGTTTGTCTTTTACCTCCTAACACTCTCATTGCACGGCAGCTGGATCCTCACAACATCACGAGGTCTCGCGGAAATCATGTGATAATCATAATTCCCATGTCCCTGCAGTTTTGAATTGATTATTATTATTTCTTTTTTTTTTTTTTATCCGAATCATCTAAACTAAATTACAAATTTGTAAACGCTCCCCTCCGGGAATGAAAGGAGACTTTGACTATTTGTATTGCTCATTAAAATGGCCGGAGTTACTTCTGCAGTAATGTTTTTAATGTAACACTAATCCCATCCAGACAGAAGTGCAGCATCATTTAATCCCATTTGGTTCGACATGGTGATTAACACAATTACCGAAGTCCGTTTGGATTACGAGACCCTGAGAAATTCAGAGGTGGGATGGAACTGTTTAGATTAGATTTAATTAGATAAGATTAATGATTTGATTTCACTTCAGTTCCCTCGGTGGGAAAAGGAGGTTGCTGTAGCTGCAAGAAGTCGGTACAGTATAGAGAATAAAATGAAATAATATCTTTCCTTGAAACTTTATCTCAACTAAAGTAAAATACTAATTCTTGACACACTTTTTAAACAGAGGTGACGTTGTCAGATTAAGGACCTCACCTTTGACCCCAGATTAATAAAACGATTAGGTCTGATTGTCGCTGATCAGCATGCAGACCGGACACATCCTAAAATAAGAATGACTATTTTATGAAAATGGTGGATCGATGTCCATAATTCAGAATCACCGACCGTAGGTGATAATACCATTCCCTCCACATTACAGTCGTCTATAAATTCATGGATTGTAATTTTCGGAATTAGGCTGTAAGGGAACTGAGAGAGAGAGAGAGAGAGAGAGAGAGAGAGAAATAAAAGTTTAATGGAAGGGAGGAGAGACTGAGAGAAAGAAAAAGAACGATAGAGAAAGAGAGATGGATCAGCCGATCTCACAACATGACAGCCTCATCAGACAACGGTGTGTGTGTGTGTGTGTGAGAGAGAGAGAGATTAAAAAAAGAGAAAGGAAATTGTTCTGTCAGGATCTCCGGGTGTTGTATCATTATCCTGCAGAGCGCTCTCTCTCTCTCTCTCTCTCTCTGTCTCTCTCTCTCCCTCTCTCCCGTTCTCGTTCTCTCTCTCTCTCTCTTTCTCTCTCGTTCTCTCTCTCTCTCTCTCTCTCTCTCTCTCTCTCTCTCTCTCTCTCTCTCTCTCTCTCTCTCTCTCTCTCTCTCTCTCTCTCTCTCTCGTTCTCTCTCTCTCTCTCGTTCTCTCTCTCTCTCTCGCTCTCTCTCTCTCTCTCTTGTTCTCTCTCTCTCTCTCTCTCTCTGGTCTCATCTGCTCTGCTGTCCAGCCGTCTAATGGAACGGTCCATGCAAATACCTCGGGTTAATAGAGCGAGGGACAGGAGAGAGAAAGGGGGTTTGGGGGGGGGGGATAACGCCAGCGTCCGGCGTCTCTCCTCAGCTCCCATGTTACACTGCTGCTGCTCTAATGTCAGGTTGGATTTATTCTAAATATAAGCTGTAGCCTACAGGGAGGAAAACAGAAGAACAAAATTATTATTAGTTATTACAAATAAATGTTTTATTTGGTGTCACAGATTGAGAGGGACAATATCGCTTACTGATTGTCATACAATGTTGACATTCATGATCCTTAACGGGTAAATTCCAAGGACTTTGGTGGCCCCCCCTGTCTTTTCCTCTCGTGCTACATGAGTTTGACATTTTCTTTTTTTTTTTATTGAAACATCTCAACAACTATTGGATGGGTTGCCACGCTCCCGAGAGGATGCTTTGTCAAAACTTCTCCTGACCTTTTAAAACTAATGATATTCACATCTGCCTCAGCTTTACTTTGTGTTAAGTGCTAATTGGCAAATGTTAGCATTTAAGCGCTCTTTCAGGCCGCAGCAACAAGATTTACTCGCATTCCAGGAAGCCACAGCAGAATTTACTTGCTTTGGCAGATGAAAAAAAAAAATTCCTTCAAAATAAAAAAAACTCCAGGATAATTAAGTTTTATTTCACTGAAAAAAGATTTGGCAGGTGATTATTTTTTATGTTCTAAATATTACTAAAAGCATTCATGTTTTCTTGCAGGTTCTTCATGCACTCTAAATACAAAGTACACATATATTATGTTTTAGCACCTGGAAGAAAACATGAATGCTTTTAGTCCTATTTTGAACACGAAGTCGTGGTGCACTTCAGCCTCTTGTGGCCGAAATTAATATTACAACAATAAAGTTAGTTCGTTTTTGTCTAACTAATCACTAAAAAAGTTGCGTATGATTTTGATTTAATAGCAAGTTTTCTTCTTTTTGAGATGCACTTTCAGAAATATCAGTTCAGGTTTCGACATTGTTGAATTTTGTTGAAGATGGAACCTTTCAACTATTGGAGCTGAGGTTGCTAAATGTTTGTGTAACTGTATTTTTGTCTAGTCAGATGTGGTAATATTTAGGCTACAAGCCTCCAACAGTAGACATCCAGTAAAGTCAGTTGTTGGTTCCGGGTGAACAACTCCTCTATAGAAAATGTACCAAATAAAACTAAAATAGGGAGAGACTTTTAGAGAAGCTTTGTGAGATCAAGAGAATAAAATTGAAACCGCGACGGAGAGAAAGAGAGGACGTGAAGTTAAGTGGAGAGACGGACCGGGTCACGTTCTGATGGCAGAGAAAACTGCTTCTCTTCATACCTCGAGACATTCTGTCAACCCCTCAGTGTAGAGCCCACACACACACACACACACACACGCACACGCACACGCACACGCACACGCACACGCACAACAGAAAGCATGATGTGTCTTAAAATAACCGCCAGCCTGGTGGGTCCAGACAGCCAGTAGACGGACTGTAGCTCCATGCAGGACCCTGACAGACTGACTGGCAGCTGCAATCAGCATTCAGCAGGTGCTCTGTGTAGCGTTTTGAACACTAATGCATTGCTGTCAAATTCATAACACTTTGCTGCAATTGTAAGTCAGGCCATTGTGAAGCCTTCACAGCACAGGGACGGTGAGATACATGTACCCAATAGTGTTTGGTGGCATACGACGGTAGATAGAAGGTAAAATAAAGTCCTTTGAGAATAATTTGTGGTGATATGAAATAACAATAAATGCTCCTCGTGACCTCCCGCTGGAGCGAAAGAATTTGATGATTAACATTTCCGTCTCTTTTCGTAGACAAAGGCCCTCAGCAGCTGATAATTCTTCAGCAATTGTGAATTTATTTTACTTAATGTGACACTTAATCACTGCCTGTGGCCTGTGACCTTAAGACTAGAGCAGTGCAGGGATGTGTGGCAGTGCGGAGTCAACATGCTGCGTTGACAGGAGCTAACTGAGCATCGATCTGCCCCGCAGTGACAGAGGCTTCAACCTCTGCTAGCTGAAGGCTGCAGAGCGCTAATTCCCTCTAATCAAGTCCACTACTGTAATAAAGTGGGTGTGACTGAGGAGAGAGAGCCTCAGACAGACAGTGGTGGACTCGAGTTGTCTGAGGGGCAGGGGCAAAACATTTCATCAGAGCACCTGCTGCATGTGGTGGGGCAACAGCACACAAGATTGAGAAAGCATGATGCCATAAAGGTTACCGTACATGCTAGAAAACGTTCGAAGGCCACCTTAGAGAGCATCATCATGTTTTCTCCACTGGACAGATAGCACTTCATCATGTTCTCTCTTCTAGGAGGGTAGCTTAGAGGGCACTTCATCATGTTTTCTCTACTAGAAGGGTAGCCTAGAGGGCACTTCATCATGTTTTCTCTACTAGAAGGGTAGCCTAGAGGGTACTTCATCATGTTTTCTCCAATGTAAGGGTAGCCTAGAGGGCACATCACCTTGTTTTCTCCACCGGATGGGTAGCCTAGAGGGCACTTTATCATGTTTTCTCTATTAGAAGGGTAGCCTAGAGAGCACTTCATCATGTTTTCTCTACTAGAAGGGTAGCCTAGAGGGTACTTCATCATGTTTTCTCTACTAGAAGGGTAGCCTAGAGAGCACTTCATCATGTTTTCTCTACTAGAAGGGTAGCCTAGAGGGTACTTCATCATGTTTTCTCCAATGTAAGGGTAGCCTAGAGGGCACATCACCTTGTTTTCTCCACCGGATGGGTAGCCTAGAGGGCACTTTATCATGTTTTCTCTATTAGAAGGGTAGCCTAGAGAGCACTTCATCATGTTTTCTCTACTAGAAGGGTAGCCTAGAGGGTACTTCATCATGTTTTCTCTACTAGAAGGGTAGCCTAGAGAGCACTTCATCATGTTTTCTCTACTAGAAGGGTAGCCTAGAGGGTACTTCATCATGTTTTCTCCAATGTAAGGGTAGCCTAGAGGGCACATCACCTTGTTTTCTCCACCGGATGGGTAGCCTAGAGGGCACTTCATCATGTTTTCTCCACTAGAAGGGTAGCCTAGTTTGGGACAATACTGTAAATTATTTACAAATTACTGTAGCTGGATTCAGTCTCCTTCAGACCTTTAGGGAAGCTTATTTTCAGCCTGAGCACTAAATGTTTTTGTTTATATATCTGATGATGAAAAGGTTGTAGTAGTTTTGAAAATCATCTCAATCCACAGAGGAGCATGTAATTTTGATGAAATCCAAGCATCTGTACAAAATATCTCTTCCCTAGACAGTTGACATACTGGAACATCTTTTGAAACATTTAGTCTCTAATGGGACAAAAAAAATCATTAATTAAATTATGCAACATGCTGAGATGTCATGGTACATATCTATAAGTTCTGATATATCACACATAATATATTATATTTGTACCAATTTTGAAAAGCTCATGGAGTATCTCTGGAGATGTCTTGCTTGTCATTTCCAGTATTATTCTGTAGAAATATAACAGTTATGCTGGCGGATGAGCATGAGTGAGGAATGAATTTAACAATTTATAAAACTATGCTGATCAAATGCACTTTGTTTCAAATCACTGAAAATAATGTATCTTTCATAGTATCTTTCCTAGAACTCTAAAAATATTGTAGTTCAGCGTTGGTGTTCTCATGGAGTTTTATTGGCACTTATGTGTATTTTGCTGCCAACCACAATCCGCTGCTTCCACTTTCCAACGCTCAAAGGCATCTGAACTAATGATAAAAATATTCTCCACTATTTTTAGCGTAGCCTGCTTTTATAAGGTTTTAGCTACGAATCAATTCTCTAACTTTCAATTTCGGTAGGCAGGCGTTAAATGTAGTTAAAGTTACTATTAGGAACTCTTAACAGAGCGTCCACTCAATTTTATACTGATGCCTCTATGTGACCTGCATAACAAAATAATACCATGTAGACAAAAGGCTGCGGGTTGGAATCAAACCCGGGCCGCTGCCAAGAATTTAGCCTGCATGGGGCGCACACATAGACTGTATATAAGAAAAAGAACTTGAGTTTGGCAATTTGACCGTTGCCATTTGGATTTTTTGCAACCAGTGAACTGAAGAGATTATATTTTGACTGAGGAGGAGTGACGTAGAGACGCCGTATACCTCTCTGGTAGAAACCTGTCAATCACCTTGTAGCCCCGTCCTAAAGCATCCCCTGCTTTATGGTCTGTTTGACTCTAAATGGACCATAATTTACTAAATGAACATCATGCTGTATTGAAGAAGACTTGAAACTAGAGACTGAGACATAAACTCATGTTTACAATGTTTACTGAGGGAATAAATCAAGAGAGAATTAGAGTCATTTTCTCATAGACTTCTATACAATCTGATTTATTTTTGCAACCGGAGGTGTCGCCAGGGATTCCTCATGAAAGATCGTGTTGTTTGTGAGCCTTTATCGCTGGTCAGTCAATGTTAAAGAACCCCGATTACAAGGCAGCAAGTCGTGGAGTGTGAATTTGGCTCAAAGGGACTCTGGTGCTCAGGACCACTATCGCGTTTGGCCACACGGACCTCCAACATAGACTGAAAATGAAAGTTCCTCGCAGTAACTTTAACTGTATCGTTAACTGCAACAAAAAGTCAGTTTTTTGGGGTGTTTTGGTGGATTACAATAATATTGTTCTACCTTTGAGAACTTGCATGAATGGATCATGTGGAGTTTAAAGGCGATATGAAGGAGTCCTTCTTGGAGGAGGGTTTTACTCTTTCCCAGTCCCTATAGCCACCTTCTGTTCACATTGATGACTCGGTTCTCTCTGATTGGTGCCCCCGGGCAGCGGTGTGGTGTCTCGACAGTGTCAATCCCTGCCACTCTCTCATTCCCTTTATTGTTTTTTTTACTTTTCATTTTCTATTCTCTCTCTTTCTCTCTGGTGCTCCCTGAGCAGATGAAGAGATGTAAACGAAGAGGAGCTGGTGTTGGCTGCTGGGCAGATGGCCTGATAGACCAAGTGACTGCTGAAGCTCAGATAAAAGAGACAGTTTGATGCTTCTTTTATATCTCTAAAAACTATTTTTTTTTATTGCCGCTCTTCTTCTCTGGCGATGTAAAATAGCACACTTGTGTTTAAGGTCATATGCAGCGACACTTTCAGAGGCAAGACAAACAAACTCATCTGGACCTTGAAAAGCTCTAAATGTAAATGCCGATCCAAAGCTCTACCCTACTGTACCGCGTGAATAAATAACCTTCTGTGTGAGCTGCTCCGGGTGCCCCCAGCCGTAATGTATGCGCACTACTTTAAAGAAAATGGTTCCGTCAGCACACATGCATGGGTGACTGCTGAATAAAAAACCATAATACTCCTCGGGATGGCCTTAACTTTGATTATGGGCGCTTTGGTGCGGCAGACCAGCCGCATTGCTGAACTTCTAATCACAGTGACGGACGTCCTCGGCGCGGTGAGGACTTCAACACAATGGTTTTACTGCCGCGGGTATTAGTTTTCTTACGGCCAGTGCTGAGTCTTATGATTTTTTATTATTATTCCTGAATATTCACTGACAAAGCAACTGTTTTGACCATCTCTTCAAGCACCTGTCCAATGGAAAGGTGCCTTTGAGCATGACACCCAACGCAAAGGCCCCGACTTGCACCAGCTGTCTTAAACCGTTTTAAAACACTTTCTCAAAACTCTCTTTCATAATAATATTAGCTAAAAGAATTAGCTAAATTCTGATCTGATTAACCTAGGCTTGTTGTGTAGTTGCTGTTATTAAAGTCTGGACGTTACATAAGAAAACTACAGTACAGAACACAAACATTAGTCTCCTGGGTGAAAGTCCTGTTTTTTGGGGGTTTTTACCCACCCGTCTCACCTCCCACTGGCCCCACGCAGACTTTCTCACGGTTTAAACTACGTCAGTTGCTCTGAGTGTATAACGATGATGATGCCATTGGAGTTAGCTGAAGCCCCGGCGTGTCCCGTACATGCACCCCAGGGTTCCTCGGTGCGTCGGGATCAGACGCCGAGGGACACTGACCAAGCTGCGGTACTTGATGTGTTGGGAGCCAATTACACTTCTCATTAATTACTGTTGGTTAGGTTGCATAATCAGATATTTCCCTTTCATTCTAAACCACATGAATACTCAAACACATGGATTTTTCCTTCTACGCGTAGATGAATAACTCGTCCAGAAACCGTGAAGTCGTCAACGACTTCCATGTTAGTTTTTAAACCAATTTAAATTAGGTTCTATTCAAAACTAAAACAGGTGATGAACATTGTAAAAAACAAATCTACTGCATCTGAAGGTCTTTGTTCGGTTTTCAAAAGACTGTAGCAGCAAAGGTGACCTGGAGGCACAGCGAGGGTTGCTGGATCTATTGTAATGTGGCAGCAGAGTTCGTTTAATCCCTGTCCCAGTGCAGCCTAATCCAAATGGAGCGCTGAATAGTCCTAAAGCTAATAGCCTCCCAGGAGCTTCTCCATTGGCTCTGCTTGCAGATTAATACGAGGTCTATTCCAAGCCGTTTCCAGTCTGTGATTCTGTGTGTGAGTGGAATTTTCTTCTGGCCTGCTCAGCTATATCTCGCTCCGTCTTTGTTATACTTTTAACCCTGAATTAACCGGGCAAGTTGCCCAAGAAATAAGTCTTTTTTTTTTTTTTACTTTACTGCTGGTCTGTACGTGCTAACAGCTTCAGTAAAGCAATGCCAGAGTAGTTATTGTTGGTGTGAATACTGGCAATGTGGCAAATAGTGCGACGATTAATTTGCATGTTGTTAAAAAAAGAAAAAAGAGCATATAACTGAATGGAACAAGCTTCTTTTTTTTTTAAGATTTCCTCGAAGGTAAAATTCCTCCTCTCACACATGGAAACAGCTGCATTATTATGCTCTAACAATAGTGGATCACCAAGGGGGACGTTTTTCACATTTCTGTGCCGTTATTTGTGAAAAAGTAGCTTTAACGGGCCTCAACCGTAGCCTCATTTGTTCATAGTACATATACAAATGTACTACAATCTCCCACAACTCTTGCGCTCTAAGAAAAAAAAACATTCTATAAAACCTGCTCTACTACGAGGTTTATCAAACTGTGTAATGGAGCTGCACTGTTGAGTCCCCACAACCTCACGTAGCTGCACAACAGAAATCAAACAATGATCAGACTCCCACCAGCTCGCTGCGCTTCCCTCCCACCTGTGATGTGTTTTCCAACTGCAGTGACTAAATCTAAATCTATGAATTAAACATTTTGCTCAGCAGTTGCCTGTGTTTCAACCACAACAACAGCACCACCGATCCCCCGCCTCTACATCCACCCCAGAGTCTAGAAAACACCTGTGACTGTAGAGCCCAACTCAGACCGGACTAGTTTGCTGAACCAGACTTATATTTTAAGACATAATTTCCGACATGGGGCACGCGTCATTTTATGTACCCATTCAAATGGCTCTTACTTTCTACTTAGCATCACAGAGGTAGCAGTGGATGAATAATGAAACAGCTCCGCGTTACACTAAGCTGAAGACCCCGTGAGATTCATTTCTGAAATTAAGTTATAAATTTAAAGCGACGACTCACTTTACTTGCCTGAAGCTGTCGGCGCAGGTGCTCGTATCAGCGTCATACAAGTTTTGGGATCTCCTCATTTATTTTTTGAATGCTGACGATTAACGAGCATATCTGGTCGAATCCTCTCTCTCTTTACTTCCACCGTCACGAGTAAACTTTGGGGAAAGTGGTAAAGAAACCTCTAAAATATCTTTAAAATATCCAGAAGCCTTTGAGAGTTATTATCGGCTATTTGGGAAATAGAAAACCAAAAAAATTGTGCTTAAGTGACAATAGATGGCAGTCAAAATGCAAAAGAAACGTCCGTTGAATCACTTAAGGCGAAGAAATGCGTTGGAATTACATTTCAAAACATAACCAAAGGGGAAAATAATCAAGTGACTCTGGAAAAGAGATCGTTTGTTCTGTTATCTAAACTGAGCTGTAATAAAACGTCTGTCTTCTGCTGAGGTGCCTTTCCCACCCTCAGCTCTTTGCACATCTTCTTTTTTTACCCAAACTCGCCCTCATGCTCTCCTTCCCTTCTTCCCCGTACTCTCATAATCCCCGACTCACTCCTTCCTTTTCATCCCTCCTTGTGATCCGCTTTCATTGTCTTCTCGTCCCAACATCCCCCCCCCCCCGTTTCTCAAAGAGTCACTGTGCGCTTAAACTCGTTTCTTAACTATAAGCTAAATTATATAACTGCACTTTGATGAAACACATCAATGCTGTTGTTAGTATTGATATTTGTAACTACATTTATTACGTTTGAACGTGGCTCAAAACAGCATCTACTACATTTCAACATCTGGTGGATCGGCGATAATGAAGCCTTAAGCTGCTTGTTTTGTTTTTTGTCATAATTAGCGGTTGGCTACTTAGCTCGCTAACATTAGCTCGCTAACATTAGCTCGCTAATGACACCATGTTTTTGGACGACGGGCTGTAATCGTTGTCTCACTTGTAGTCAGACAAACGGTGAATCCATGAAATTCAGAGCTCCGTGCCAGATCGCTATTTTTTAAAGCTACTGTAGCCGTCGGTTTTTGTTTTTACGCTGAGTCGAAGTGGGCGTGGTTTCATCACTCAGCTCCTTGCCCACTTTTCTAAATGACACAGCGGATGGATTTAGATTCCTGGGCCTGATGTTACACTTTAACGTAACTCTCCCTCTTTAAACGTACTTCTTCTCAAACTCCTCATTCCTTCCTCCCTTCTACCCTCGGCATCAATCTCTGCTTTTTTAATCTCTTCCTCCCTCTTCCTTACTAATTCTTTTCTTCAAACTAGACCTCCTCCTCCTCCTCCTCCTCCTCCTCCTCCTCCTCTCTCTTTTTCCCTGCTTTGGTATGAAATTGGTTCCTCAGTGATTTATGAGCGATGAGAGGCTTATAAAGAGTTTATGCTGTAACTCTTCATTACTTTACTATTAACGGCCTTCTTCTGTTCTGTGTGAGACTTATGAGTGTGTGTGTGTGTGTGTGTGAGACTTATGAGTGTGTGTGTGTGTGTGTGTGTGTGTGTGTGTGTGTGTGTGTGTGCGCGTGCGTGTTAAAACCATTTAAAAAGCACCTTAATATGAATTCGGGCTTGACGGACGTCATCAAGGCCATCGTCCAAAGAATTCATGACTTCATTTTCTCAAATCTCGGGCGTCGATGAGAACGTTGATGAGAACGTTGATGAGAACGTTGATGAGAACGTTGATGAGAACGTTGATGAGAACGTTGGTGAGACGTCTCGCAACCAAACGGAGGACGATTGCCGATATGAGCAACTCTCCGGCTCCCACGCGCTCACCTGCAACATCTGCACCGATGACCCTCGTCTCCTGTGTTCTGCTGCCAGTGAGAAAGAAATAACCAGATTTCTGCTCATAACAATGTTGCTCATGTTCTAATCTCATAAAATGTGCACTCAAAACAAACATCTCCCCTTTCTCATTGTCTCTCCCTTTCCTCGCTCCGGCTCAGCAAAGTGTTTAGCGGTGTATATTTCCCCGTTGAGCCATTTATGCCGTAAGTTATGAGCATTTTCACCGCTAACGACATCCAAACGGCCGACACGGCTGTCGTCAAACCTCCAAATGTGTAAATCGAAACTCTGTGCTCAGGCGCGCCACAATCAATATCTCGTCCTCGGGACAGGAAGATATTATTTCTCGGCTCAGTGTGCATGTTTGTTTGTGTGTGTGTGTGTGTGTGTGTGTGTGTGTGTGTGTGCGTTCATCACATTATGCCGCATGCTGGAGGGCGTGTTGAACGCTGCAGGGATGAGCATGATGTAGATGTGCAAAGAAAAAAAGAATCCCTCATTTGTTCCGGCGTGCGGATCAATTCACTGAGATCGCTGTCGGCCAGAGTTTAGTTTCAGCTGCAGAGCAGGACGGAGGAGGGGAGGAGACAAGGGGAGGAGACAAGGGGAGGAGACAAGGTGAGGAGACAACGGGGAGGAGACAACGGGAAGGAGACAACGGGGAGGAGACAACGGGAAGGAGACAACGGGGAGGAGACAACGGGGAGGAGACAACGGGAAGGAGACAACGGAGGGAGCAAGGAGGAGACAGGGAGGAGACAGGGAGGAGACAACGGGCAAGGGAGGAGACAGAGGAGACAAGGGGAGGAGACCAAGGGGAGGAGACAACGCGGAGGAGACAACGCGGAGGAGACAACGGGGAGGAGACAACGGGGAGGAGACAAGGGGAGGAGACAACGGGGAGGAGACAACGGGGAGGAGACAAGGGGAGGAGACAACGGGGAGGAGACAACAGGAGGTTGTTGTTTTGCGGTGTTTTATGTTATTGGTGTGTTTTTGTTCTGTTCTCTTCTATTCCCTTTTACCACAACACAAAGTAACTCAAAGTAACTCACACAAAGTAACTCACTCAAAGTAACTCACTCAAAGTAACTCACACAAAGTAACTCACACAAAGTAACTCACTCAAAGTAACTCACACAAAGTAACTCACACAAAGTAACTCACTCAAAGTAACTCACTCAAAGTAACTCACACAAAGTAACTCACACAAAGTAACTCACACAAAGTAACTCACACAAAGTAACTCACACAAAGTAACTCACTCAAAGTAACTCACACAAAGTAACTCACACAAAGTAACTCACACAAAGTAACTCACACAAAGTAACTCACTCAAAGTAACTCACACAAAGTAACTCACACAAAGTAACTCACACAAAGTAACTCACACAAAGTAACTCACACAAAGTAACTCACTCAAAGTAACTCACACAAAGTAACTCACACAAAGTAACTCACACAAAGTAACTCACTCAAAGTAACTCACACAAAGTAACTCACCAAAGTAACTCACACAACTCAAAGTAACTCACACAAAGTAACTCACACAAAGTAACTCACACAAAGTAACTCACTCAAAGTAACACACACAAAGTAACTCAAAGTAACTCAAAGTAACTCACTCAAAGTAACATAAGGGGATAAAAGGTGACATCATTCTTTCCATTACCTCACATACCAGACCAAAATGAAACCCTTGAACCAGCTGTGATAGAAAACAAGTGAACACTGTGAACTCGTTCAGTGGTGTTCCCTCTGACTCCGGTTCCCCTGGTGGACCACGAGGTCCCGTTACTGGACCTGGAAATCAGAACCAGCTGATGCCTGCTGGCTCGGCTGCGATCCATTCATAGCGTCTCCTCGTCAACACTTTCACCAAAGAAATGACTTTCCAGGAGAAGCACCGAGAGTATGAAAAGGAAAAAGCCTCAGAAACAGCTCGGCCGGGTGCTTTCATTTAGGGAAGTGGTGCAACTGTGCTCTCTCAGTAACAAAGGTCGAGCTGTAGCTTTGGTGTCAACGAATTCCTCAGGCTGGATTATTTAAACTTTTTTTTTTGTTTATGACCCACTTCTCCAAATCAACAGTAACAAGGGAAGCGAAAGTGTTTACTTCCCCAAAATGAAAATGAAAACTTCACAAGGGACTCGTCCTTCTTCAAGTCCTTAACGGATTTTTAATAACTAGAGCGGTCAAATGGGTTTTTAATGCAAATCTGCCATGGCCTTAATCAGCAAATAACTGACCGTAAGTCCACAAACACAGCACTCGTCTCCCAAAAACAAATGTTAATCAGTATCTTGGCATCTGTTGAGTTTCTCTTCCTTCCTCCTCTGGGTCAAGAATTTTTGGAGGCCGCAGTGTAAATCATTAATGAGGCCTCCGATCGTGTTTCGGATGCCAGTTCAGAGGCTCCTCTGGCTTCACGGCACGGTGACTCATTATGTTTCAGTCGTATCTACAGAAGATCGTTGGGCTGCGGACAGAACGATGCAGACATGTCTCTCTTTCTGTGAAGGCAACACCCCCCTTCGTCTCACGAGGGTCCTCCAGTCCGGTCCGGGCAGGGAAGACTGGAATAATGAAGACTACACTGTTGGCCCCATTCAGTGCTGCAACCGATAAACAGGAAGTGACCATATTTGGACTGAGGAGGACGTAGAGACGCCGTATACATCTCTGTTAGAGACCTGTCAATCACCTTGTAGCCCCGCCCTAAAGCATCCCCTGCTTTATGGTCTGTTTGACTCTAAATGGACCATAATTTACTAAATGAACATCATGCTGTATTGAAGAAGACTTGAAACTAGAGATTGAGACATAAACTCATGTTTACAATGTTTACTGAGGGAATAAATCAAGAGAGAAGTAGAGTCATTTTCTATAGACTTCTATACAACCAGAGGAGTCGCCCCCTGGTGGTCAGGAGAGAGAATGCAGCTTTAACACATGAAGCTTTGACTTCTATACAACCAGAGGAGTCGCCCCCTGGTGGTCAGGAGAGAGAATGCAGCTTTAAGACATGAAGCTTTGACTTCTATACAACCAGAGGAGTCGCCCCCTGGTGGTCAGGACATTGGCTTCACTCAGCAGAACAGAAGGTTGCTGCCTGATTCAAACTCTGCCAAAAAAAAATATAAATATAAAATAAAATAAATATAAAATAAATATACCAGTTCTACAAATGTGAGAAGTGCAGTTTGGATGATCCAGAAGCAGCCGGCTCGTGGGGTTGGTCAGTTTTATTATAACTCACATGAACCGCAGGATGCACTCAGACACCGCTGGGCTAAATGTCTTTACAGTAGCTCTACATTTCTGTCTGACCACAGAGCTACAGCCGCTCCACCCCGACAGAAACAACATATACATCCTCCCTCTCACGGCCTCGGGAGGTTCAAGTTGTTTGTTTTATCGATCACTTTTATTCAACAAAAAGAAAGCCCCGCGAGACACGGACAAAACGTGGACCGCAGCATCATCAATAACAATCCCAGCTGAGCACAAAGGGAGAGGAGAGTTTTTGTCTGGTAGAATCCGAAACAATGACACAAACTTCGCCTCGAAACGGGCTTTATTACGGGGTCTTAAAGTCCTGAACAGAAGGCAGTGTGTCTTCTTTAATTAGGCCGTGTAGACGTTTCCTTCCGTCGCCCAGGGTCCATTACAAGAAGAGCCAGTTTTACTTACATCTGTGAAAAACCTTGGGAATATTAAGAAGCCGCTACCTAGCAGAGCGAGCCTGATGTATGTAGGATGTTTCATTAACGTGCAGCACAAGTTTTTCTTCTGCTCCCTTATCACTCCCGCTCAGTGGCTCCCTGTAGACCTGCACTTGAACTTCATTGGCTGTAACTCTGAATGACACATTGAAATAACCCCAAAACTAATGAGAAAGGTGTGAGCGTTTTCATTCCATATTTCACGTTGACGTTCTGATACGGTTGATGATATTGTTCGTGGTTCAACCCCCACCTGTGACTTTACATTATTTTAATTCAACACGTGTCTTCACAATGTAGGAAAACCAACAGTAATGCATTAATATACAAACATATTTACATTACATATAACCTATTTAATGAGCTGGACATGCATACAGTATATCGGATTTTGACATTATGAGCTGTAAGCTTATCGCCACTTTCAAAACTGCACTTAAAACTCATTTATTTAAATCAGATTTTCACCTGTGATGCTGGTTAAGTATGTTTTAGTTTTGTTTATTACTGTTATGTCATCTCTCTGGTTTGTTAATGCTTCTATTCTTTCTGTTTTTACCATGTGAAGTGCCTTTGAGTACCTTTTAAAGCGCTATACGCATAAAATGTATGATTATTATTTTTTAACTCATTAGATTATTATGTTAATAGGAGTGTTATTGCTTGAATCTGTGTTAACATCAGCAAGGCAAGGCAAGTGTATTTGTATCGCACATTTCAACAACAAGGCAATTCAAAGTGCTTCACATAAAACCATTAAAAGCATCAAAACATAACGCAAAAGAAAAGAAGATTTAAAAACAATTAAGAACATTCATTTAAACATTAAAAAGCTAAAAAAAAATAGAATAAAAGTTGCAGGAGGAGAGCTGGTTGAGCAACGGAGCTAACAGCTGACATTTAAAGGAAGTCGCTTTGAGTTTACATAATGATGCCTTCAAGCTCCATTCAGTAAGAATCAGTATTCGGACGAAGGCAAATTATGACGTCATCGTGATGCGTTCAAATCTAATTTTGTCAAAAAAAAAGACAAGTAACCTGTGAAAGCTAACATTAGCAGAGTAGGTTGGCACATCCATGCGAAGCCAGCCATTGAAGGTAGACTGGGATTTGACATGCTATTTAAATCAGGGAGTGCAGTTGGTGATGGTGTGGTCTCCATGGTAACGCAGCTTCGACAGCTTCATGGCTTAGCGAATTGTCAATTAATTTTCCAATAAAGAGACAAGACGCACAATGAACCAAAGTTAAAGATGGATTTGACAGATAGCGTTTTGATTGTTGTTTTTTTTTTATTTATTTTTTTTAACATATTTCTTTATCGATGTCGTCATCCTAATTAAATCCGGCCGCGATAAACGCGTCGTAAAGATCTGACGTCGCAAAACGGCGAGCACACGCGTGTAAAAACCCGTTGAAGGGGCTCCACGCAGCCAGCGGCGGCGGTTTTCTCCATCAATAAGCTGCTCACAATATTGCCGCACGGGTTAAGACGCGAGGTTAGAATGGGGACATTGTACGGGGAAGTCGTTAGCGACGCTAATTAGGCGAATCAGAAGGGAAGCGACGGCGTGTGCTGCTGCTGCGGAGCTGAATCTGTGATCTTTAGCCCACAGTGAGTCGGGGAGATGGGAGATAATTTAAATGTTCGGGGCCCCGAGGCTTCAGAAGCTGGTTTCATGTCATGTTAGGGGAGGCGAGAGGAGGAAATGTGATCTCTTTGAGAGTGTGTGTGTGTGTGTGTGTGTGTGTGTGTGTGTGTGGAGGCAGAGGGATGTAGTCACCCTCTCTGAGTCACAGACAGCCAATTATAAAAACCCAACGGCCACCTTCTCCCTCTTTCTCTCTATCTGCCTCACTCATTTCCTTCCTCCCCCCCCCCCCCTTCCCTCCCCTCTCCCTCCCCCACCCCCCATCTCATCCTCTACCTCTCTCTTATTTTTCTCACTCGCTCTGGTTTTATTATATATCTGCTTCCCTTCCTCTCTCTTTCATATATATATATATATATATATATATATATATATATTTATATACTTCATTAATAAACCCTTGTTGAGGTAAAAATAGGGGAAGAAGAGGAGAAGGAAAGGAGAAGGAAAGGAGGAAAAGGGCAGGGAGATGAAAGCGGAGGAGAGAGGTGAAGAGTTGAGGGGAGATGAGAGGAGATGAGAGGAGAGGAGACGAGGATATGAGAGGAGCTGAGGCGACGGCGGTGTCAAGGCGAGGAGACGGCGGGGGGAAATGAGAGGAGAGGGCAGATTAAATTAGATTACTTTTGACTCCATTCATGTTCAAATGGAAATTAAATTCTCACGACGGGAGGTGCATTAGAGCAATACCCCGACAACATTCTCTGCTCCACTCCTTCTCTTCCGCTCCGGTTAATTGCACCAGTTTACGTCTGTTTTGTTTCATGTTGAAACAAGTAAGTCTTGTTTAAACTCCGCAGCAGAAGACCGGTGGCGTTAATGAGTTAATGTACGGAGGATGCAGAACGCACATTTACAAAAGGAAGAGCTCGGAGAAGTGGACCACAACATGAGATGGGGACATAAACAACTTTAAATATGAAGATTAGAGTTTCACTGATGAACCTCTGCTGTAAACGTGCTTTATTTTAGTTCTTCAACAGTCATGTGACGAGTCCTGTATCGCCCGTCCTTTTTTATGCTTTGTACAACCTTCATACTACTATTTATTTATTTAATTTATAAATGTACCTATTACCAATTCCACATATAGATTTTAAGCCTATAGCTTTGGTTGTTGTGACATATATTTCGCATCAAAACTATCTTTTCCAGCAGCGATGCAACTTTGCGTCAGCTGTGGTACTTTTTTGAGTGAAGGATGTAGAGTTATGAGCAACAGTGTGCACCGAGCGGGAGGGTGAAACAAACACGGGACTTTCACCCAGGAGGCCACTGTTTGAGTTCCGTGTCCCGAGTTTTATTTTGAAAAGACGCTACGCTAAGTAACGGGTGCAAACCGCCGCGTCCAAAACTGACGCTCAAGACTTCAAATTGCAGTAGTTTTCCTCTTCAGACTCTCTGCAACAGTAGAGAGCAGCGACGGCACTTTGACATCCTCCGGCTCCTGAATCCTAGGTGGACGTAGCAGCTGTTTAAGGCAGGATGGTGCAGCCTCCACCCCCCCTCCCTCCTCCCCCCTCCCCCTCCCCCTCCCCCCTGCACAACACGAGTGTAATGTTAAAATTTAAAAAAAATAATCTATCCATCACAGCAGCTGTGGTCAAAGGAGAGCAGGTGGGCAGCACCGAATAAACTAATACACCCTCTTATTATTATTATTACTATCATAATCACTGGTGCTATTCCAGCTGGCTCTTCCTCCCTCCTCCTCCTCCTCCACCTCCTCCCTCCTCCTCCTCGGTGTGGCAGCAGGGCTGATTGTTTAATATCTTGTGATGTATTTATTTTCCCCGTGTCGGTGTGAGATGTTTAATGTGTGTTATTGAGCGTGTCAGCCGGCGTTCTCCTCCCTCCGCCCGCTCAGAGATCCACACGGAGTAAATAATCCCACTTAATGGTGTTAGCACCGTACGCCTCTCTCCTCATCAGATGAGCTCAGCCACCGTCGGCTGCTGCATCCGCTTCACTGCCAGCCACACTTCTGATGTATATCTGTGTGTGTGTGTGTGTGTGTGTGTGTGTGTGTGTGTGTGTGTGTGTGTGTGTGTGTGTGTGTGTGTGTGTGTGTCACCAACCGCATCTAAAGTTCTGCTTTTGTTACAGTGTTGCGTTTTAAGCTCATTTCTCAACTGTTGGTAGAATGAGATGTGAATCAGTGCACGATGCCGTGTGCCTTTATGCGACTACATTCCAGTGGATGGCACGTGAATACATAATTAATTGAGCTCTGACACATTATGGCACTTCATACCTGATCCACCTTGAAGGGTTTTTAGTTGCAAAAAAACAAACGTCCAGGTGTATTCCCAAAATGTTTGATGACGTTTCCATCATCTGTTATATTCAGACTTTTTTTCCCATTATGACAACGTTTCCACCTCGACCAAACCTTTAAAGGTTTTTGGTGATATCTGTTACATTTTGATATTTCAACTCTTTTTATTTGCATCTTTAAAATGTGCGTACAAGTCTGGTGGATGGAAATGTGTCTTGTGTTTCCCTACCTTTTTGTTATCCATGCTTATTGGTTGTGAAGCCATAGATAGGTTATGAAGGGGCCTACATGGACACAGGCCAAGGGGCCAAAGGGTCAGGGGCCAAAGGGTCAGGGGCCCAAAGGGTCAGGGGCCCAAAGGGTCAGGGGCCTTCATCTGCAAAACCCAAACACTCAAAGAAACATGTATCAATCAGGGAGAGACTCAAAACCACCACAAAGAGACACAAAAGACTACAAAGAGACCGATAGAACTACAAAGTGATGTCAAACGGCTGCAAAGAGACGGAGAAACACTCACAGCCACCATGAAAAGGGAAAACAACCACAAAGAGCCACAAAACAACTCCAAATACCATTAAAATAAAGTATTATTCCCAGGGCCCCGTCTCTCACAACTCTCCCCCATTCCCCCCCCCCCCCCTCTCCCCCATTCACCCCTCCCCTCTCCCCCCGTTATTGAAACTGGATTTGTTTCGTGTGTCTGGCTGTTATTTAACGTGATGAAGAGGTGTGTGTCCAGGATGCATTGCCTCGGACAGCTGTGCTGCTGGGAGCAATACAGTCATCACGCACCATCTGCTCACACACACACACACACACAAACACACACACACACGCACACACACACACACGCACACACTCACATCAACATGTTGTGATTTAAGCAAACAGGCACCTCCACCACCTGGCGAGGCCCTCAGCTACCTACTGCTGTCGCTCTTGGTTTAACTCTCTCTCACACACACACACACACACACACACACACACACACACACACACACACAGCTATGTTAGCAGCGTCAGTCTTTCCCTTTTGTGTTTCCTTGCGCTCCAGCTCCCTCCTTCTCTCTCTCTCTCTCACAGATACCTTCTTCTGATATCAGTGTGTGTTGGCATGTGTGTGTGTGTGTGTGTGTGTGTGTGTGTGTGTGTGTGTGTGTGTGTGTGTGTGTGTGTGTGTGTCTGTGTGTGTGTGTGTGTGTGGGAGGGCCTGTCGAGAAAGGAGTGTGTTTTAATTAGTCTATACCTCTGTAACGGCTGCTCCTAAACACCACTATAGCTCCCCGGGGCCACTGACAGGTGCTGCAGTGTTTTCTGTATGTGTGTGTAGGTGTGTGTGTGTGTGCGTGTCGAGGGGGAGGTTGCATCCTTGTATCTCAGCGTCTGTAAGTGTGTGTGTGTGTGTGTGTGTGTGTGTGTCTGGTGTGTCACAAAGAATACAGAACTTAAGCTCAGATAGATGACACAGAGATACACTAATAGGTCCACAGGGACTGCAGCTTCTTCTCTGTGTGTGTGTGTGTGTGTGTGTGTGTGTGTGTGTGTGTGTGTGTGTGTGTTTTTAACGTCTAACGAGCGTGCTCCTTAACAACAGAACAACCGTGTCTTCCAAACAGGCCGTCTGTAACGGCGGATCTACCGTCTTCCTGACTAATGAACTGATTCCCCGACTGGCTTACTGACTGGCTTACTGACTGCTCCTGTTTTTTAATGAATGGAAAATAAAAGCGATGGAAGAAATCAGATACGTGCCTCATGGCGCTTTCTGGGGGCGTCACGGTTTGCGGATATTCCTGATCCCGGACTAGTGTACAGGAAGCAAGGCCAGCTAGGACTAGTGTACAGGAAGCGAGGACAGCAAGGACTAGTGTACACGAAGCAAGGACTAGTGTACAGAAAGCAAGGACAGCAAGGACTAGTGTACAGGAAGCAAGGACAGCAAGGACTAGTGTACAAGAAGCAAGGACTAGTGTACAGGAAGCAAGGACAGCAAGGACTAGTGTACAGGAAGCAAGGACTAGTGTACAGGAAGCAAGGACTAGTGTACAGGAAGCAAGGACTAGTGTACAAGAAGCAAGGACTAGTGTACAGGAAGCAAGGACTAGTGTACAGGAAGCAAGGACTAGTGTACAGGAAGCAAGGACTGGACTGGAGCGAGTTTCCAAAATGAGATCGGTCGTCATGGTGACCTCTTGAGGGTCGTCCACACTGTTTCATGCAGAATGAGATCAAACATCAGTCACATCAATCTCACAGAATGAGATTTACAACCAACACTTGAATCTAAAGGAGGAACGACTATAATGTAAACCACACTTTGGTGTCCTCATTAAAACAGGAATTCATTGAACTCTTTAATTTCTTTTTATAAAATGAACAAAAAACGCCGGCAGAGAAGATCATTATGAGAACAACGTTGAAACTACGTTCACATTATACACACATTATACTTTGAATTGGAATCAAACACTTTGAGTAATATTATTAACTACAGTTGACATTCATTAGGGAGGAAGTGATATTTAACGGCAAGTATTTTATCTCTACTTTCTGGATTTGGGAGGTGAATAAAACTCCAGAGGCCAGTCGACCTGACTTACCTTATGATGACACTTCTTATAATAAGGGAACAAAACGCAGGATTATAAACTGCAGAAACTGGTGCAGGATTTAACGTGTCGTGAATTCCTTTAGCTCAGAAGTCACTCTGAGTTCTCCAGACTCAGATCAGATCAGATCAGATCAGATCAGATCAGATCAGATCAGATCAGATCAGATCAGACGCAGATGTTCGCGGATGAAAGTCGGATGAAAGTCGGATGAAAGTCGGATGAAAGTCGGATGCAGTCATCTGTGTGTCGCCGAGCGATAAAATCAGCTTCATATTTCTTTGAGATCAGAGGCCGTTCTGCTTTCAGACGAGCACGAGTCTAACATGTTCTGGATTCTGGTGGCCTATGAATTCTTCCAAAGAAAAGCCTGTGAGTTAACATTCGTACCCTGATGATCCATTAAGCATTAACCAAGCACATAGACTGGATTATATATTAGTGGTAAGCAACATCGTGATACATTCCAAATGAATGATGTCATGTATTAGTTATGCCCACAGACTGTGTATAAGAAGTGGACGTAGTCATGGCGACGTCACCCGTTGGTTTGTGGATTTGATCTCTTGAAGCCTCGAGTTCGAGGATTTTGCCGTCGCCACCTTGAATTACGGCCGTCGCCATGTTGTTTTTTTGCAACCAGTGAACAGGAAGTGACCATATTTGGACTGAGGAGGACATAGAGACTCCGTATACGTCTCTGGTGTTGACCTGTCAATCACCTTGTAGCCCCGCCCCTAAAGCATCCCCTGCTTTATGGTCTGTTTGACTCTAAATGGACCATAATTTACTAAATGAACATCATGCTGTATTGAAGAAGACTTGAAACTAGAGATTGAGACATAAACTCATGTTTACAATGTTTACTGAGGGAATAAATCAAGAGAAGTAGAGTCATTTTCTATAGACTTCTATACAACCAGAGGAGTCGCCCCTGGTGGTCAGGAGAGAGAATGCAGCTTTAACACATGAAGCTTTGACTTCTATACAACCAGAGGAGTCGCCCCCTGGTGGTCAGGAGAGAGAATGCAGCTTTAACACATGAGCTTTGATTCTATACAACCAGAGATGCCCCCTGGTGGTAGGGAAGAATGCACTTAACACATAGCGACTTCAACCAGAGGGTCGCCCCGGTGGAAGAATGCAGCTTTAACACATGAAGCTTACATACAACCAGAGAGTCGCCGTCAGGAGAGAATGCAGCAACACATGAGCCACAACCAACCTGGTGGTCAAGAGAATGCAGCTTAACACATAAGTTTGACTTCTATACAACCAGAGGAGTCGCCCCTGGTGGTCAGGAGAGAGAATGCAGCTTTAACACATGAAGCTTTGACTTCTATACAACCAGAGGAGTCGCCCCCTGGTGGTCAGGAGAGAGAATGCAGCTTTAACACATGAAGCTTTGACTTCTATACAACCAGAGGAGTCGCCCCCTGGTGGTCAGGAGAGAGAATGCAGCTTTTAAGACACTTCCGCATCGGCTTCACTCGGCAGAACCGGAGGTTGCCTCCCGGTTATGCCCCAAAACTCAAGGGCAGGTTAGAAAGCATGTTTTCTCAACAACAACAAAAAAAATCGCCAAATTTACATAATTTATCATAATCAGAAGCTATATATATATATATATATATATATATATATATATATATAAAAAAAAATTATCGTTGGATTTTCAATTTTCCAACAGTCCTTGAATACATCATGGGTGATGAACAATCTGTGAAGAAAATCAACCAAATCGAAGCTTAAAATTTTGACATTTTACCAAAATCTCTATATTCTACATCTCATTTAAAATCATGCCAAAGATAAGCCATATCTATAATGTAACCAGATTAACCAGAAAACTGATTTGGTCACGTGACCGACGTTCAGTTTAAGGAGAGGTTATTAAAAATGCTAATAGTTCGATACGTGTAGCAGAAGAAGCTTTATTGTTGTTGTTTTTGTGGGCATGTAAGATATATAGATTCCATTTTTTTTTTTTTAAATAAATTATATTAATAAATGAATGCTTGTTTTGCGCGTTTCCTCTGCGTCTTAATAAAATGAGACAAACTAGACTGACGATGGTCCAAAGTGATGGTCCGGCTGCGTTTGTGTGTCGTGCAACACAACAGTGTGAAGTGGAGGTCGTGATTCATTTCCTGTTGTGTGATCGATATGGAAACGTTCCCCTCCGAGTTGCTTAATGATTAATTTACCGGCAGGTGGACCGACGGTCCGACTGGCTGCTTCACTGATCGGCTGCACGTTGAACTGAAACCAAATACTGCTGCCTGCTTTAAAAAATAAAAATCCAAATAATGAAAGCAGGAAGCCTCGAGGCTGCAGGCATTCATTATTTCTCAGGAAAAGGGCATTCATCACCGATATTAACATCATGGGGAGACATTTGCATATTAGAAATATAGTTTTTTTGGGCTTCAATAAATCATTTTGAAGCCTCAGGTCGGGAACTGTTGGTCTGTTAGACTGCATCAATAATGTACTTTTAAAGTTTCAACACTCTTCATCAATGCTTTAGCAGCACAGTACTGCATATATATATATATATATATATATATGTGTATGTTTCTTTTTCCTGTGAAACTTCCCCAGTTGATTGCTCACATTAAGACAATTACTTTCTGAATTATGCAAATAGTTCATTACCTTACTAAATATGGGCTAATTTTCATACATTTCCAGAACATTGGATGAAGTCAGGTTTCATGTTGTTAACATATTAGAGTTAAAGGTTTTTACAGAGACTTTTGGATTTCTCTTTGTATCAATACATAACAGGAAATATAGTCAACAGACAGACAGACAGTCTTTTTTTCTGCCTCTTTTTAGTAATGAAATATTGTATAAATGAGGCTCTGAATGCTGTGTGAACAAACCCCTCTGTAGAAAGCTCCAGAATCTCTTTCAGAAGTAAAGAGTAAAGTTTGGTGATGTAAGAGCTACTGAAGTGGAGATTTCTGGATCAGAGTCTGAGAACAAACTCATTTATTAAAGAGATGTTTAGTTAAATTACAGACATGAAGAAGACTCTACAGGTGAAGAGGGTCAAAACATTAATGAGTAGATATCAACATGAAACTTCACCAGTTCATCACTCACATTAAGATGATTATTATTTGTATTACAAGTTTTCTGAAATGTTACGTTTAAATATGCAAATGAGGCGTTACCTAACGGTAACTTTTGGTGAATTTTGGAAAAATCTACAGACGCAAAAAGACAGAAGTCGTAAAATAATAGTTTTCTCTCCACGAGTCTGAAAGAAGACGGCAGTCGCGCCGTGTGAGGCTATAACATTTGTACAGCTTCTAATTTGTACTTTCGACATCGGCATGGAAACGTAACAGCAGTACCACATTGTGTTGGCGACATGTTTTGTGTTGTATGACGGTCATTGTGAGGCTCAGTGAAAAGCCTTGATAAATATTGTTTTTGGGAACATGACCGTCTTTTGTAATGGCGGAGTGTGTGTGTGTGTGTGTGTGTGTGTGTGTGTGTGTGTGTGTGCAGCCTCTGGACTCTTGTGGTCTGTTACTGTGTTTGTCTTTGTTTATTCATCTGCTTCTGCTGAAGTGTGTGTGTCAACAGTTCAGTGTGTGTGTGAGTATTTAGGGACGTGATGAGGCATGTACTATATTAGAGCGAGGATAGTTTTTTTTCTCTGTTCTCACTGTCTCTCTCTCTCTCTCTCTCTGTGTGTGTGTGTGTGTGTGTGTGTGAGTGAGAGAGTGAATGAGCATCTGGGAAGCTCTCCAAAATAGGACGCACCCCCTCCAATCACCAGCTGTTTACCTCAGATAGCTGCCACTAAATTCGGAGGACCACACACACACACACACACACACACACACACACACACACACACACACACACACACACACACATTAACAAACTCTCACACACCGTCACTCACTTTCTCTCGCCATCAGATTCGATTAGAGGATCTCTGGATGACGCCGAGGCTCTAACAGCCAGATGGCCGCGCGCTGGCTGGACTCGCCCTGAACCTTGAAGGTGACGGGGGTTCAGCGGTTTGTTGAAATGTCACCGAGCGAAACCCTCCACCCTCTCGCCGTTAGTGGTGCGGCGGCATGAATTAGCAGCACTTTAAAATCCGGGAGGATTTTGAGGTGATATCGATGTACAAGCTGCTGTTACGACGCGTACGTGGTTTGGAACGATGAGACGAGATGAAGATAAAAAAATAAAAGAGGGAGGAGCCTTTACTTTGCTGCTCTCCTTACTTCCGGTTCTCTACCTGTGCACTGATCACCTCACCGCCAGAGGTAAGGACTGGGGTCACATGACTTGGACTCGGGTCACATGACTTGGACTCGGGTCACATGACTTGTTTAATATTATTATTAATTAAATATTAATATTATTAATATTTAATATTATGATTATATTCTATTTGTTGTATATATTGTGCATTTTTCTTATTTTCTTCTTCTTCTTCTTCTTCTTCTTCTTCTTCTTCTTCTTCTATTCTATTCTATGTATATGTTGTTCTTTTCTTACCTGTATGTAAAATGCTGCTGTAGCGAAAACATTTCCCCTTGCGGGATTAATAAAGTATTTATCTATCTATCTGGTACTCTGGTCACATGACTTGTACTCGGCGTACTCTGGTCACATGACTTGTACTCGGCTCACATGACTTGTACTCGGGTCACATGACGTGTACTCTGGTCACATGACTTGTACTCGGCTCACATGACTTGTACTCGGGTCACATGACTTGTACTCGGGTCACATGACTTGTACTCGGGTCACATGACTTGTACTCGGGTCACATGACTTGTACTCGGCTCACATGACTTGTACTCTGGTCACATGACTTGTACTTGGCTCACATGACGTGTACTCTGGTCACATGACTTGTACTCGGCTCACATGACTTGTACTCTGGTCACATGACTCGTACTTGGCTCACATGACTCGTACTCGGGTCACAAATTTGATGACTTTCGACTCGTCTTGACATCATCAAAGACTTGCGACTCAATTAGTCCTTAAAAGAGGACGTGTTGAGCTCATTGTCAGGTTCATACTTGTATATTTCATTTTTTTATGATCTGCCCCCTTTAACACTGATGATTCGTGACTTCACTTATAAAATACTTGATGCCTTCCCTGAAGCCCAAAGATTATTATTTTAAAAAGTGTGCCAGGAATCAATTAATTTATCTTCATTCCCTGAATCAACTAACATTAACATTAGTTATTCCCAGCAAGTTGACTCTTAATTACCAGATCTTTTTTTTTTTTTTTTTTATGATTAAGTTCAGCTTTCAGGATTTCTTTTGAAAATTGAACATTGTTAAAATGCCACTACATTTAGTGTACCAGTGGATAAAAGCTAACAGTTTCTTGCTAGCTGATTAAAGTGAAGGTTAGCCCTAAAGTTAGCCACAACTTGGGCTCAGGGGTATTTTTTGTGGTTACTTTTGTACCACTTCAAGTCAGGCAGCCGCCTCAGATATATTCCCCTTTTTAGTGAACGAATCTGGAGCGATTTCCAGAATCCTGCAGAACAACAACATTATTACACTTTTGTCCGCGGTCGTGTGAGCCCTCAAACACTGAGGCGTGTGCACGAGGGTTGAGACGGACGTTCGACACATGAATGAAAATGTGAATTTGGAACGTGGAGATAAAATCACAGTCCATATGTCGTTAGTTGTATTTGATTTAATTGGAAACATCAACAGATATTCGCTCAGTTCCAACGAACAAGATGCTGGATCTGCTGCGTGAGACTTTTCTACCCGGATGGAGATTCTTCACTTCACGATACACCACTGTTTTACTCAACCTTCAGAAAGGGAAGGAAAAAAAACAAAAAAAAAAACAATGACTGCCACCCCCCCCTCCTCCCTCCGTCCTCCCCCTCCTCCTCCCACCACCACCGACGGGTTTCCATTTGTCTCATAGCAACAGCAGGAGCAGCGGCTCCTCTGCAGAGCTGCTGGCTAAGTGTTGAGGGCTTTGGAGGAAACAGGACATCAGCACTTTGAAGAGAAGGTCATCTGCCTGCTGGCTGCAAGAGAACTGAGGACCTGAGTGTGTGTGTGTGTGTGTGTGTGTGTGTGTGTGTGTGTGTGTGTGTGTGTGTGTGTGTGTGTGTGTGTGTGTGTGTGTGAAGAAGCACCACGGCCACAATAGCACGAGACTAACGATAACACTTGTATACCTGTACGTGTGTTCGCCTTAAAGGCGGACAAACACACGTGTGTGCATTATTAAAAATGCATTATTCAAAATACTCGGTTCAATGATCGGGTCAATTGTTGTGAAACAACAGAAAGTTTTCTTTTTTTGATCATTTAACTGAAACAAACTGCTCGTCTTTGTCCTGTTTGTGGAACACGACGCGGAGCCGACGCCTCCGGCTGACGTCGGACGGGGAAGCGTCCCAGCTGGAGGCTCAGCTGTGGCTTCGGCCTGCAGCCCAACACACCATGTGAACATGCTCACAGTTAGCACGCTAACGCGCTACGCTAGCATCGCGCTCACGGTGCAGCCGAGCAGCGGTGAGCACGTTAGGGCGCTCAACATCACATGTTGAAAAAAAAGAAAAGAAAAGAAAAGCATGAGCCTGAAAACGAGCAGCTGGCAGATGAGTTATTCATAATGATGAACGGCAAACCCAACGACAGATGCATTATTAGGATGAGATTCTATCAACTGCAAGGGGGGATTTTATTACATTTGTTTCAGTTAGGATATCTGAAAATTATATTATTAAAGTGCAACATTGTTTTTTGTGTCTTGTCATTGTGGGTTATGTTTAGTTTTGGGGTTTTGTTGCAGACACTATGTTTCTTTAAGGTGGTAGGATGGATTGGAGGTTCAAACTCTTTGAACTTCCTCGTGTTTTCGGAAAGAAATGAAGCATCTGCCTTATTGAACATTATGAAAAGATACCGGCGTTATCCACCGTGGATTCTAGATGCAGAAAGCGCCCGACGTTGCTCTTAAGCTGAAGAAAACAAAGGTGCTGGTGAAAGGTGTCGGTGGACAGATGTAACTCAGATTCACTAACTTTCATTAGATTAATGTTCTCCAGAGCGCCTCAGAGTTCAGCCTCCACCATCAGGCAGCGGCGTTCCACTTTTAGCTCTGTGGCCTGGTCGCCCTCATCATATCACACTGCCTTCAGCCTTCAGCCTTCAGCCTGCAGTGTGTGTGTGTGTGTGTGTGTGTGTGTGTGTGTGTGTGTGAGAGTGTGAGACACACTCTCCTTACATTGCCTTCACACATGTTGATTGTAATTCATCCTCATGGAAATCCTATTTCAATTTCATGGACATCAATTCAGTGTTTGTCCTTGTGTGTGTGTGTGTGTGTGTGTGTGTGTGTGTGTGTGTGTGTGTGTGTGTATGTGTGTGTGTGTGTGTGTGTGCGTGTGTGTGCGTCATGTCTTTTCACCCTGCCAACTGGGTACAAAAAAAATGGTGGTTGCAGTCAATACACTGCCCTCACGAGTATAGCAGGGGTGTGTGTGTGTGTGTGTGTGTGTGTGTGTATATATATATAACAGATGAGAGGAGGAGAAGGCCAGAGGGAGAAACACAACTCTTTTTCAGCATCACTTCCTGCAACATTCAGCCGCGAGGCATCACTAGACGAGACCTGACTCACAGATGGGAGAGCCAAGAAATATTAGAAAGCTTACTCTGTGTGTGTGTGTGTGTGTGTGTGTGTGTGTGTGTGTGTGTGTGTGTGTGTGTGTGTGTGTGTGTGTGTGTGTGTGCGTGCAGGCGGGGTTATTGATAGTGACACTTTAAAATGCTGCTCAAGAGCACTGTTTCAAAACCACACTGCGACACTTCTTCATCTAAAGAATGAATATGGGATTCAGCACCTTGAAGATCCACATCGGCTTCTGGCTTCTTCTTTTTCTGAACTTTTAAAAGCCTCAAAAAGCTTTTTGTCAAACCTGTGTTTTCCTGAGAGACGGAGTTCATCGGAGCTGGATGTGTATTTATGTCAACAGCAGCTACTCTCAGGAGCAAGAAGAGAGTTACTGAAATTAATCAGGTTTTTTTAATTTATTTTTCTGATAAAGTCTGCGGCTCGGTGGATGTTCCCTGGCCAAATTAAAGCTAAATATTATTTTCTAGATCATTACCGCAAAGTGACACTCGTGAGCATTTTGAAGCGAAAATGTGCTTTTTAATTGGTTTTCACGAGGTGTCATCACTCACTGGCATGTTTCAACCAAACGGGGTCGGATTAACTTCAGCGTCCCGGGAGATGAAATTAGTTTGGCTTCAAACTTCAGCAGAGGCACTCAGGTACCCCCCCCCCACCGTCCCCCTTCCCTCCTCCCCCTCCCCCTCCCCCCTCTGTGAGGCGTCATCGCCTCCCCTCGCTCCTCCTCAAATGTAACCCGACAGCCCCGCGGTTTTACGTCGCACAAGTTGTTGTCAAAGCCTCTCCTGCGTGATTGGATGTGACAGGCCTGAAGGGGGGAGAGGGGGGGAGGGGGGGAGGTAACCTTGAGCAAGGCACTCCACCAGCATCAGTAATGGACTTGTACTCCTGAGGTTCACTGTGTGCAAAACTGTGAGTGTCAGGCAGCGTAACGCTGATAAGAGCATCCGAGTTCAGGAGTAAAAAGTTAATCGGTACAATGTGACACGTGCATATGAAAAACGTATTCATAAGATGTTGGATGAGGATTAAAAAGAGGTCTCAGCTACTCCGGTATTAACGAGGGAAGAAGAGGAGGATCGGTTGGGATGTTTCAACGACAGTAAACTTTGGTATTTTTAACCACCGATAATTAAAAATCCTTCTCAATTCCACATTAACCTTAAAGACCTCAAAGGAACAATAAAGAAAAAGACACTTTTAAGTGTCCACAACTTGATTTTTGCAAGAATTGCATTTTTCTGCTCAGGAAGGCCCTTATTGTCTCATAAACCTATCGAAGCCACACGCCCTCTCAACGTAGTTTGTGGTTGTGACGTTTCACGAGGCTGTGGTCGTTGCAGAGGTCACAACAGGTCATTTTACACACTGACGTACAAGTTTAAAAAGAATGGTCCCTCTAAAGAGAAATGGCTTCTGTTGGGGGCTAACGTCCATCCACACGACTCTCAGCTCTTCAGTCATACCCAACGAGTGCAATATTACTTTGACTGTTTAGAGAAATTCAAATTCAAATTCACCCTATAGAAATAGGCAAAAATGGGAGCGGCTCATGTGTAGCCATGGAAACCATTTGCATTGACTATGTGCACTTTCTTGGACAGATCCAGACGAAGATGTCAGCAGAAGCGTTAGAGTTCTATTATTTCTTTACAGTAATAAAAAGGTGGAGAAGAAAGGGAAATGTTCCTGCTGGCAGCTTGAGCTCGTTTCCCACCACGAAGTGTTTCTCTGGTACTTTTGCTCAACTTTCTTCTCCTTGACTTGTTTTTTCCTCCAGTCGAGTTGATGGTGTCTGAATCCCACCCACCACTTTCCCGCCTTTCAGCAGATAAAGTGCTGATGGAGCGGAGAGCAGCCGGCCGGTCACCAAAGGAGTCGGACCAAATTTGTCCGTAATTAAACGGTTGGTGTACATTTCCCGCTTTGCCTCTCGCTGCAGAGGCAGGCCAGTAAATAGATAGATAGATAGATTCATAAAAAAATTATTTTGGTACAGCAGCATTTTTACATAAGAAAAGAACATTTTTTTACATAAGAAAGAACAATATATACAAAAATAGAAGAGAAGAAGAAGAAGAAGAAGAAGAAGAAGAAGAAGAAGAAGAAGAAGAAGAAGAAGAAGAAGAAGAAGAAGAAGATGAAGAAGAAAAATGCACAATATATACAACAAATAGAATATAATAGTAACGGGACCACATGAAAGCGCGTAAACATACTCTTTGACACGTTTTTATGCCGGTCACAGCAGTTATTCCTATGAAATATAATAATAATAATAATAACAATAACGATATATATGGCGAGCATCTCTGCTGGGAAGAAGGCCGATGGAATCATATCACGTAGGAACAGTGCAGACGAGACACCGGGCCTCCCCGAGGGTTTCATAAGAGATCAGAATGAAAAACAGTCCCAAATGACATAAAAGCTCATCTGAGAGGGAAATGGTTCAACAACAGATCCATAAATAAAAGATGGGAAATGTGTTGTTGAAATGAATTCCTCAAGAAGAATTGCCGCAATGAAAGCAGACGTGTTGAAAAGCACAGTGCGACAACATGGTGGACTTTAACACCGTTGATGTTAAAGGTCTCTTTAGAGTCTCACGAGTTTAAAACTCTTTCATTTTTTATTTCGATGGCTTTTGAAAACATAATATTCATTAACGTAGTTGTGGAGGTCTGGAAACACGATGTAGAATGCTGACATGGTGAGACGGCTCCACCAGTCAGACCACCAGCCGGGTTTTAGACACACGAACCCATTTATTATGGGATATTCACGCAGTAATAACTGTGAACGTGCTCTCTGTACTTCATTAATCCCTGTACATAATAAATGTGAGTATTGAACCACAGCAACTCACACATTGGTGTTTGAATGGAGTCGTTTTGCGTTATTGCCTTTTTGCTTTTCATTTGTGCGCCATGTGTGTACCTAGCTAACGGAAACGCTCTGCATGAAGACGCTGCTCAGAAAAAGTGCCGTGTAGGAGAGGATGTGAGAGGATGAGTCAAACTAAAGTTTAGGTCTCGTCACCAGGAGATCGAGGCCGGAGTCACAAAGTGTTCTTTATTTTTTATTTAAGTTATGTTTGTGACATGTTTTCTGGGAAGTTATTTCCGTGTGTTTTACTTAGTGTAGTGGCCATTTGTCATATAAATAAAAAAACAAACGTAAATCAAATGGCCGCTGACGCACCGTGGGTTTGTGGTTTCACGCAGGCAAAAGAAACACATTTCTCTTATTTATTTTACAAACAAAACAAAAGAACAAAAGGAACTTCTAACGCTGCTTCTCCTGCACTGTTAAACAAAACATGAGCCCGCCCAGGTGCATTCTGGTCCTACACCTGCCTGCTCCTAATTATAAACCCAGGTGCATTCTGGTCCTATATCTGCCTGCTCCTAATTATAAACCCAGGTGCATTCTGGTCCTACACCTGCCTGCTCCTAATTATAAACCCAGGTGCATTCTGGTCCTATATCTGCCTGCTCCTAATTATAAACCCAGGTGCATTCTGGTCCTACGCCTGCCTGCTCCTAATTATAAACCCAGGTGCATTCTGGTCCTATATCTGCCTGCTCCTAATTATAAACCCAGGTGCATTCTGGTCCTATACCTGCCTGCTCCTAATTATAAACCCAGGTGCATTCTGGTCCTACGCCTGCCTGCTCCTAATTATAAACCCAGGTGCATTCTGGTCCTGCGCCTGCCTGCTCCTAATTATAAACCCAGGTGCATTCTGGTCCTACGCCTGCCTGCTCCTAATTATAAACCCAGGTGCATTCTGGTCCTGCGCCTGCCTGCTCCTAATTATAAACCCAGGTGCATTCTGGTCCTACGCCTGCCTGCTCCTAATTATAAACCCAGGTGCATTCTGGTCCTACGCCTGCCTGCTCCTAATTATAAACCCAGGTGCATTCTGGTCCTGCGCCTGCCTGCTCCTAATTATAAACCCAGGTGCATTCTGGTCCTACGCCTGCCTGCTCCTAATTATAAACCCAGGTGCATTCTGGTCCTACGCCTGCCTGCTCCTAATTATAAACCCAGGTGCCCACAGCATCACCCAATTAGTAAACAAAAAAACTATCAAAAGAAAAATCTATCCTAATACATCCAAAAAAATCAACCTAAACAAGCAAAAAAAAAGCAAAAAGGTTTATTTAGAGGAAAAACATAGTGGAGCAGCGGGGGAGCGAGGGAGCGAGGACAAGAGGGGAACCGGGCAGAACGAGGTGAGAGCAGGTAGACGGAAACCGGTTGGATGAGCTCAGAATCTAACACACGGCACGGCCGAGAACAAACCGCTCGACCACAGGGGACCAAGGGTCAGAGAGGAGGTAGAACCGGGTGAACTGTTGAGAAGATGGAAGGAAGCTGAGAGAACAGGTGAGGGGAAGGAAGAGCAATCAGGGAGGAGGCCAGGCCACGCCCACACACACACACACACACACACACACACACACACACACACACACACACACACACACACACACACACACACGAAAAACGGTGACAAAATGCATTTAAATAACACTCGGAACAAGTTGATTTAAAAATGAAGTTTGTGGATTCTCGCTCTAAACCAGTTTATTTATAAATAAAACAAAATGTGATCGCATCCGAAGTGTTGGTGATAATCGCGTATTGCACCGTAAGTCTGTTATTATTGTTATTGTTATTGTTAGTCTCCGGTTATTACAGATGCTCTGAGCCTGCTGAGGACCACGTTGTCCTCACTGATGCAACACATGGACAAAACTTCAACAAACAAGAACAAA
>JACSYO010000047.1:30000-50000 GCA_016806645.1 Ophiodon elongatus | reverse complement strand
ACTCTAAAAAATAATGGACGGGCCCTTTAAACATACACAAGTATATTCACTGAGATGACTGCCTTTAACAGAAATAGAAAGTGCCTTTAACATCGATGGACAACAAAAAGATTTCTGCTCTGGTTACTATTCCGTAAATAGTGCATTTATTCGAACAAAGCATTGAAATGACAAACAAGCCAAACATCCAGCAATTATCCCTATCCTGCGGAGGTATGAGAGACAGAGCGAGAGTCCTGCGGAGATAATTAACAAAACGATGTCGTAAAAATAGCTTCTCTTTTGTTTTGGTGTCTGATATTTCTGCCTTTTATTTGTTTTTTCGTGGCTCTTCTCGTCTGGCGTTCCACCGCCACCCTTTCTGTGATTTACGTAACTTTGTTCTCCTCCTCTTCCTCTTTTTTTTATTCCTTTCATTTTCTCATCTCCCTTTGCTGTCATCCTCACTCTTCCTCTCCCTCCACCCACTGTCATCCCCCCCTCTCCCCCCTCTCTCTCGCTGTCCAACTCCCCGAATCGACTCTCTCTGAAGTCCATTCAGCTGATAGAGAGACAGAAATAGAGGCAAGGGTGTGAAACCGAGAGAGAGAGAGAGAGAGAGGGAGAGAGAGGGAGAGAGAGAGGGAGAGAGAGAGGGAGAGAGAGAGAGAGAGAGCTTCTCTCGCTCTCTCCCTCCGTCGTTCTCAGTGACAGATCTTTCATCTGCTTTATTGTTCAAAGTCTTGTCTGAGTTTAGATCCTGGTTTCTCTTTGCTCCGACATGACAGAATGAAAGGAGACAGACGGAGACAAAGGAACGGGAGAGAGAGAGAAGGAGAGAGACGGGAGGGCACCGTGGTGTCGTTATCGTTAGTACCGTTTGGTATTCGTATTAATGTGCACTCACTCGCTCAGTCGCTTCTTAACTCTCGTTTTCTTTGCCGTTCTCCGTTAAAGGTAAACGCAAAACAAAAGCAAGCGATCGTTAACGTACAAAAGCGCATCATCAGCGTACGCTCTGAACACTCTGAGCGCTGACATTCGTTTGTTGTCCTGTCATGAGTAAAGAACGACTGCTGCTCCTCAGAACACTTCAACAACCCCGAAGCAGGAATACTGGCTCATTAAAGTAGGTTTGCAGAGGTATACGCAGTAGCAGTAGAAGCACAAAGTAACTTTAGTAGACATAATAGTCGTAGTATTATGCTGCATTCACATCGAATCAGGCAGACGGTAAAATTACAGAGAACACCGGCTGGTAGACAAAGTTAAGATACTCAAACCTTTTGAATTGATTTACTCGTGGCCTAACTCCCTCAATATAGGAGAATGTTGTTTATGTTTGCAACTGAATATTAAGAGAAAGCTACACGGGTCACTCGAATGATTGCGTAAAATAGTAGTCGCCAAACGATCTTACTCATTCGATTTTATTCCATCGTCATAGCAACATATCGTTTTTTTTTCCCCTCCATCCAGAAGGTGTTGCCCGTTTCCATGGGAATGTAGCATTAGTTGTCGTGGTAGCACAATTGGTATCAGTTGCAGCAGCAGTAGGACTATTAGTACCATTAGTGGTCGTGGTAGTTGTGTACTGTTAGATGTAGTAGCAATAGTACCGGCAGTGTTAGTTGCTCTACTCTCACTAGCAGTAGTAGTTGTAGTGATCGTATTAAAGGTCCTGTGTCTTTAGTGTATAATCACCTGAAACGAAGAATAATTGGATAATAATTAGAATGAGCCCTTTATATCCACATAGGGACCAGTTATTTATATATATATATATATATATAAATATATATATATATATATATGTATATGTAATACTTAATACTTAATAATACTTAATGTAATACTTATACTTAATACTAAAAGCGTCTCTAAGAATATATATAACATGTTAGTAGCTCAGCTTTTCCTTTGACGCAGCAGCGGGGATCTGCTTAGGACCGGTTGCTTCTGCGTTCCCACAACCGAAGCAAGGAACGGCCTCGTGGGATTTCCTCCACGACACAGATACCCACTCGTGTGTGTGTGTGTGTGTGTGTGTGTGTGTGTGTGTGTGTGTGTGTGTGTGTGTGTGTGTGTGTGTGTGTGCGGCCTGTCTGAGAAGTGACTTCAAAGCGGGCTGCTCACACAACAATGTGAAAGGGAATAAAAGAACGACGGCTAACTAGATCCCACAAGTGGTGGAGGAGGAAGGAAGGAGTAGCTCACACACACACAGAGAGAGAGAGAGAGAGAGAGAGAGAGAGAGAGAGAGAGAGAGAGAGAGAGACGGAGTACCTTCGGCCAATTAAATGGCAGGAAAAAGCCTGTTGCGTAACAGATGCAGTGCAGGTTACATATGTGTGTTTCTATGTGATATGGAGGGTAATTACATGACGCTCCCATGTTTGGATGTTTAAAAGATGAAACGACTGCACCAATTATATCAATTACACCCCTGCACATATTTGCGTTCTCTCACTCGACACCCATTAAAACACCGAATATGTGCAAAAAAGTGTTGAATACCTCTGCATGAAGACAGATTCTGCACACACACACACACGCAGTCAGAGTTGTGGAACTGTAAAGCATGAATATATAAGCAGCACCGGGGTGAAGCATCTCTCCCAGCAGTTCCAGCCTCATGTTTTTTAAACAGTCAGAAAACTCTGGAAAACACGAGCCTCTCCGCTCCGCTGGGGGATCGCGGCCGCGCTAACAAGGAAGCAGAGGAGCCCCGCGAGTTGTTCAAATTCAAAAAATAAAAACATCCTATCTTCTATCTGAAAATCTCTGCCTTTGTTCATCAGTGATACCCCCCCACACACACCCCTCCTCCCCGTTTCTAAACTCCACTAATAACAGCGAGGCCTCAGTATTTCCTCGTCGCTCGTCTTCTCTTTAATCTGTTTTTAGCGTTTCCCGCCGCGTTCCTGAGGTTAGCCCGTTATAAAAGCTGAAAACGAGCCCTCCTGGGTGACGGCGTTGTTTTCTTTTCTTTTTTTAAATCGACGGTGGGTGTCGGAGCCAGTTTGGAAGACGCTCTCCCTCGTTTCTCTTCGCCAGGATTCAAAGTATGTGTGACAACCTCGCCCCCTTCCTCCGCTAAATGTAGCCGCTTTGTGGCGCACTTTCAAAACGACAGAAGAAGTTCACAGAGAAAAGATCACGACTGATGCAATTTTTTTAATTATTTGAACAACAAAAACATAAATCAGTGGCACTTTCACAGAAAACTAAAAACAGAGCGTGACTGATGGTTAAATCCTTTTAAATGGATCAGATCCGAGTCGCCAGTCAAATCTGTTAACTTGGCCCAATTTAGCTCAGATCTGAAGGAATACTTAACTCTTGAGACAATGCAGCAGGACACTGTTGTAAAGTGGCAGTAATGAAGCATACTAGTCCAAAACTACATCTCTTTTATTGGTGTTTATGCTTCATTTAGACAGTAGAGAGAGAGAAACAGGAAGCGTCCCGGGCCGGTCTCGAACCCCGGCCTCTGACTCAGCCTCAACGGAGCTAAACGGTGCTTGCTTCATAAAACCTTTGAATAAAGAGTTTTAATCTCTGAAACCAAGCCGACCATCTACTAAAACATTTGACTCAGAGCTCTATGAACAACAACAACAACAACAACAACATAAACACGTCTGCTCGTAGTAGCTACCAAAAACCCGTCGGGTGTTGAGTGGAGTTGGTTTTATAGGAAGTGACAGCAGTGTTGTCCCTCAGCAGATATTTCCCAGTGCCACGTGACATAAAGCAACTGTAACACATTCACCACACTCTGTGATAAGAGTAATATGTAATATATGTACAGGAATATTTAGATTTATCTTCCTCCCGTCCTTGTTTTCCATGCATCTCATTTGTTTTTGATGTGCTGCACATGCTGTTCACACAAACACTTTCTTCTTCTTCTTCTTCTAGTTATCTCTCTCTGGGTACATCCTATATTTATAGAATGATTCAACACTATTACCTCCTTTAGGTTTGTTGTTTTTTTTCTTCATACCTAAACAACAAACACATATTCAACCTTTTGTTTCTTCATACTTGACCTCCTGTCTTTACAGGGTTTATAGTCCATGACTATGAGATATGAGTTTACGGTTAATTACAATTCCTCCTCGGCGTAGTGGAGGTTGGTTTACGGTGTTCGGCCGTTTGTTTGTTCGCCCTCTGGTGTCTTGGAGAGCGATGCACCGGACAGCGCGTTGAGACTTTGTCTGGTTGCGTAATCTAACATGTTTTAATGTGAGTGATGAACTGGTGAAGTTTCATGTTGATATCTACTCATTAATGTTTTGACCCTCTTCACCTGTAGAGTCTTCTTCATGTCTGTAATTTAACTAAACATCTCTTTAATAAATGAGTTTGTTCTCAGACTCTGATCCAGAAATCTCCACTTCAGTAGCTCTTACATCACCAAACTTTACTCTTTACTTCTGGAAGAGATTCTGGAGCTTTCTACAGAGGGGTTTGTTCACACAGCATTCAGAGCCTCATTTATACAATATTTTATCACTAAAAACATGGAGAAATTGATTTTTTTAAGGCTGTTAACAGTATTTTCTGATTTATGGATGGATAAAATGAAATCTCCAAAATTCCCTCTGTAAAAGTCCCTCTAATATGTCAACAAAATGAAACACAAATTTTTAACCTGGTTTTATCCAATGTTCAGATTTATGTTCTGGAAATGTATTAATGTATAACATTTAATATATACAAATGTCAATCAATGAACGTGACGTTGCATGACTCCCATCATGCTCTGCGTTCAGTGCGCGCGAGACAGACGGCGCTATTTTCATTATTTTTTTTTTATCACAATAGAAATATTACCTTCTATGTTTAAGTTTTTTCAACAATTCAATATTCATATAAAAATGTTGGGATATTTGTTGACAGCTGTATTACACAGAGATGTCTACAATAACTGAAGTCCGCTAACGTTAGCTAACGTTAGCTAACGTTACGGTCCGGCTGTCGTAAGTAACCAAACCATAGAGTATCGACCGTTAACTTTTAGCTATTAGCTATTTTTTTCATTTTTTAAAGGAAATATTTAGTTACTTCATCCTGTAGAAGTGACTCAGTCTGGTTGTAGTGCTCATGCAGGCTGGGGACGAAGTCCTCAGTTTACCGTGCTGATGAGTTTAATCCCTCCTCATCGTGTCAACACGAGCCCGTGTGCGTCTGGGAGAAAACATTATTGTTGCCTCATGAACGTAGAAATTGAATAAACTCAAAATCTGGTCTTCGGCTTTTTGAAAAAAAACCTCGAACACGAGGCCGCGACCTGGTCAGCTTTTCTTCTGCAGAGCATACATCCATTCCTCCTCTCCCCTTTTTGGGGGGATTTAACCTGCTTCAATTAAAATAGTTGAATCCACTGAACTATTCATTTGAGCTATTCATTCACTGGAGTCATTGACTCGGAAATTTTCCTAATGGAATTTTCCAGTAAGAGAAGAAATGAGGTATTATAAGCTGTCCCTCGACCGACTCCTCTTCCTTTTCTTTTCTTTCTCTCAATCAGGAGGAGAGAAATCCCTCACTTCCTTACTCCCCAGTGTGTGTGTGTGTGTGTGTGTGTGTGTGTGTGTGTATATAAATATGTAAATGGCTGTTGCCTAACCAGCCAGAACTAGGCCACCTTCTCCTGCGTGAACACCTGAATGGAAGCGAGAGCGAGGCGGTGGGAGGAGAAAGAAAAGGAGGCCAGAGGTGAACATCTTACCAAAATATCTCACTCCGGCAGAAGCTCGGATTAAACCGACACGGTTCCACGCGGTGCTGCCCGAGTAAAAACTAAATGATACAAGTCTTCCCATCGCCCGTATTTATTCTTAAGAATATCACATAAAAAAAAGAAAAAAGAAAAGAATGATATTTTATATTTTTGTCAGTTGCCTTTGCTGTGAGAAATAGCTATTCAGGGTTTTGTATCGTCAATGTGTTTCACTCTTCCTGCATGGTTTGCAAATGGAAATTAAGAATGTTGGAATAAATCACTTCTGAAAACCCATTTCTACAGACTGGATACATGTTATGAATAAAGTTATTGTTATTGTTATTATTATTGTTATTATTGTTGAATACAAAGACTATAATCTATGCCCGGTTGGCCTCGTGCTAATGGCCTGAGCTGTGTCAAGTCTCTCAGCAGGAAAAGACGACGCAAAGTCTCAATTTAAGTCACAATTCAGGGAATCGAGTGGAATCGAGTTCTGATTCCACATTTTTTTGTGTAAAACCTTTGTGATGATGTCAAATGTCCAATTTGTACAACAGCTTTATGGTCTGTGTGACTCTAAATGGACCATAATTTACTAAATGAACATCATGCTGTATTGAAGAAGACTTGAAACTAGAGATTGAGACATAAACTCATGTTTACAATGTTTACTGAGGGAATAAATCAAGAGAGAAGTAGAGTCATTTTCTATAGACTTCTATACAACCAGAGGAGTCGCCCCTGGTGGTCAGAGAGAGAATGCAGCTTTAACACATGAAGCTTTGACTTCTATACAACCAGAGGAGTCGCCCCTGGTGGTCAGGAGAGAGAATGCAGCTTTAACACATGAAGCTTTGACTTCTATACAACCAGAGGAGTCGCCCCCTGGTGGTCAGGAGAGAGAATGCAGCTTTTAAGACATTTCCGCATCGGCTTCACTCGGCAGAACCGGAGGTTGCCGCATGCTAAGACCGCTGCGTGAGACCCGCCTGCCTGATGCCGGGCCAGAATACCCACAACCCTCTCTGTTGTTTGGTTTGGACTGTGCAGACGTTTGACAGAAAGCATTCAGCATTCAGAGGGCAGAATCAAGCTGTGCTCTAACTCACCGCTTTCTTAAAGTTCCAGCATCTGGGAGCCTTTATGTCTTCGTGTTGTCCAGCCAGGAACGTGAGACGAAGCTGCACAGAGACGGAGAGGACGGGGAGAGGACAAGTCAGGGAAAGGAAAGAGACCGAGAGACACTGAGGGGAAAAGAGAGGAAATAGAAGAATAAAAAAAAAAAGAAGCCGAGAGGCAGAACAAGTGAAGGACAGAGAGGGAGAAGAGGTGTTAATGTTAGGTCTGTGTGTGTGTGTGTGTGTGTGTGTGTGTGTGTGTGTGTGTGTGTGTGTGTGTGTGTGTGTGAAGGTCTGACAGTATCTCAGGGCTACATCAGTGGCCATTAGTACTTTGTAGCACGAACACACACTTTGACAGGTCTGCTGCACCGCCCGCAGAGAGGGAAGTGTGTGTGTGTGTGTGTGTGTGTGTGTGTGTGTGTGTGTGTGTTTGTGTGTTGACCTCTCTTTTCATGTGCTTATCTCACCTCCACATGAACTTTGATGAGCCATAACACACACACACACACACACACACACACACACACACACACACACACACACACACACACACACACACTAACAAACAACATCCACTCCTCAAATGGCTCCCCTCATCAAATATGAATGATTTTCGCACCATCTGGACAGAACTCTACAGTAAACACTCCGCTCATCTCTCCTCCCTTGTTGCTCTCGTGTCTCCCCTCATACAGTTTTCTTTATTGTCGTCCTCTCTTTCATCCTCTAACCTTGTTTCTTTTTTCTTTTTTTTTCTTTTCTTCTGCTTTCTTTGTTTCCTCTACTTTTCCATCTCCATACCATTTCTGTTTTTTGAGGTGAAAGTGTGAGATGAGGAATGTTTCTTTCTTGGTTTTATCCTCAGTGGATGAAATACATTTATTTATTTTCTTGCAGTCTCATTTTCTCGTCACCTCCTCTTCTATTCTTCCTCTTCCTCTCTTTTTGGTTTCTCCTCTCCTTGTTCTTCTTTTTTCCACATTTACATTTAATTTCACCCCCTAACTTTGATTCTTATTCCACCTTCATCCCCCTAATCCCGACCCACCAGATGGTTCGTAGCACAGAACCATCTGAGAAGCCGTGTTTGGAAAACACTTGGCAGGTGATTGGATGAACCATCTGTCAATCAAAGCCGAATCCGAAGCCAACAGGGAGCACAGCGAACACATCTTTTCCATCTAAAAGCCTTCTGCGCTGCTCTTTGCTCGTGTTTTGGTGAAGAAACACTCTGATACAACTGACGCTACCTCTTAAGGAGCCGCCATTGTTGTTTTGAACGAACACCTAAGCCCCGCCCCTTTCTTCTACTCTTCTTGTTTCCCACTTCTTTCTTATTCCTCTCCTCTCCTGTACCTCTTTACGCTGCCCCGTCTCATTGTGGCTCCCTCCTTATCCTCCTCTCTCCTTTCCTAATCCCCTCCTCTCCTCGTCTGTATCCTCCCTCTATCTCCCTCCTATTCTCACAGCTATTCTTTGTTTAAACAACACCTCCTTCCTCTTTTATTGACTCCTCTTCCTCCCTCCTCGCCCAGCATCTCCCCCTCTCCTCTCCTTCATCTGTTTTCTTCCCTGTCCTGTATTTCCTCCCCGTTTCCTTCCCCGTGTGTGTGCTCTCTTGAGCTTTGACGCATCAGGAAGTTGACACACACACACACACACACACACACACACACACACACACATACATGCACTCGGGGAGTATGGAAGCTTGTTCATATCAGCTCCAACATCAGTCATCTGTCAGCAGAACTTTTATCTGTTCATCTCTGTGTGTCTCTCTCTCTGCCTGTCTGTCACTGTGTCTCTCGGCCTCTTTCGTCCTTCTCTCTCTCTTTCCCCCACACACACACAGACACACACACAAACACACACATTCAAGGAGCAGCGGCAGCTCGTCTTTATCTTCTTATCGTTCCTCTCTGGTAGAGCGCGCTGAATAAATCAACTGCAGAAAAACCCCGAGATGGAGACGAGGAGATAGAGGGGATGGAGGAGGCGGAGAGGGGCATGATGGGATATGATATGACAAATACACACTGTGTGTAGTTTGCTATTCTCACGAGGAGAGGGATCGAAACAATGGAGGAGCAAAGAAGAAAGGACGAAGGTGGGGAGCAAAGAAAGACGGAAAGAAATCTGAATGCGAAGTGACAACAGCCTGCTCACAGCCTGCTCTGGCCTTCAACTTAAAAAGCCTCCAGTGTGTGTGTGTGTGTGTGTGTGTGTGTGTGTGTGTGTGTGTGTGTGTGTGTGAGTTTAAAACTCACTAACTTTGCCCTGAGCTAGACTTATATGTGAGTCATTTCTATTTCATGTTGCGCTTTCTGTCTTCATATCGCGTTTAATTCCCTTCATCTATCAAGTGTTATGGTGATAGAAAATGCCGCTGACGGTGCAGTTATGAAAGAACAAAACAAAGTCAACAGGGAAAGAAAGAAAAAAAAGAGAGAATAATGGAAGAAACTGAATAATGAAATTAGACTGAATGAATAAACAGACAGACAAGGAAAAGGAAGACAGACAGACAGAAACTAGAAAGGGCTCAGCCAGATGTGTCGTCAGAGACTACTGCTGTAATGTTTCATTTGAATTAACACAAACCACAGTTGCTTGATAGCTGTATTAGCTCCGTTAGCTCTGTTAGCTTTATTAGCACCATTAGCTGTTAGCTCTGTTAGCTAAACACTGTGGTACGCTGCTGCCCACCGACTGCTAACAGCTAACTCGTCCACTTCCTTCTGACATGAGGAGACGCACTCATACGTAGACAGCACTCTGTTCAGTCTTTTGCTTAGTGATTGACATACATATATACATATATACATACATATATACATATATACATATACATACATACATACATACATATACATACATACATACATACATCATATACATACATATGTACATACATACATATATACTTAAATACATATAGACATACATATGTACATACATATACATACATATACATACATACATACATACATCATATACATACATATGTACATACATACATATATACTTAAATACATATATACATACATATGTACATACATATACATACATACATACATACATATACATACATACATACATATATACTTACATGCATACATACATACATACATATATACATACATACATATATACTTACATACATATATACATACATACATACATACATATATACATACATACATACATATATACATTCATATATGCATGCATACATACATATATACATTCATATATACATACATACATACACATATACATTCATATATGCATATATACATACATATACATACATACATACATACATCATATACATACATATGTACATACATACATACATACATACATACATACATACATACATACATACATACATACATACATACATACATACATATACATACATACATACATATATACTTACATGCATACATACATACATACATATATACATACATACATATATACTTACATACATATATACATACATACATACATACATATATACATACATACATACATATATACATTCATATATGCATGCATACATACATATATACATTCATATATACATACATACATACACATATACATTCATATATGCATATATACATATATACATTCATACATACATACATATATACATACATATATACATTCATAGATGCATATATACATACATACATACTTCCATACATACGTACATTCAGACATACATACATACATATATACATACATACATACATACATACATACATACATACATACATATATACATACATATATACATACAACTCTTACTTTGTCATGAAAATCAAGAGAATAACAACTCGTGATCTGTAGTGTAAACAAGAGTCCAAACTGAAACGGTTGTTTCCGCTGGCCGGTTAAGAGCTGTGACGAACGCTCTTAAAAACAGACAATAAAATATGTTTTCAAAAAGTCTGATTCGCTGCAACCAAGAGAGGCCATTCATAAATGTGCACAAGAAGAATATTAGACCGATCGGTCCAGCAGTGTGCGAGATTATCCGTGGACAGACACAGTGACGCACACAAACTCATGCACAACTAAGTAGATAATCTCCTAGCAGACATAATCACGAAGAAAGGAAGAAAGACAAAAGGATTAGGAAAGAGAAGATAGAAAGAAAGAAAGAAAGAAAGAAAGAAAGAAAGAAAGAAAGAAAGAAAGAAAGAATTACATGTCAGGATAAACCGAGAAAAAGAAGATCAGCTGCCTGACAAACTGCCTTTGAGCAAGACACTGAACCCTCTCATGCGTCCACACACGTACATATTACAGCAGCAAGAGAATTATTTTATTCCTTCACATTCTGTAATCTGCTTTGCCGATATTGTTTCCCCACTTAATCATCGCGCCTCTAAACTAAAAAAAAAAAGAAGAAAATATCAAATTGCGAGTTAATGAGGTGCTGATTGTATTATTTCACAGCCGGGTGCTCGAGTGCACTGACTGATATTGCCCGCCGACCTGTTAATACAACAAATTAGGAATTGAGCCTGTGTTCTAACCCCACAGCGAATCACAGGAGGGGGTTCAATGTTTGGCTCAGGGACACTTTGACGGGACGCGCTGGTATTTTTGTTGAAGCTGAAGCGACAAAATTAAGGAAAAAAAAAAAAATCTGCTGGAGTTTAATATGAGTAGTATTTTTATGAGGAAAATTATGTGGAATTATTAGACATAACCCATCAACAGAATAAATGAACAGGTGAAAGAGTTTTGGTTGGACGGACAAACTTTAGATATTCTGGCATTTTATCAAACATTTAGTTCTGAGCTACATGAGCTAAAATGTTTGAGAAGTAAAAAAATCCCTTTAAAACTACCAGCCGTCGTCATGGCGTCGCCCGTTGGTTTGCGATCTGCTGTTTTGAAGCCTCGAGTTTGGCGATTTTGGCATCGCCATCTTGGATTACGGCCGTCGCCATGTTGTTTTTTATGCAACCAGTAAACAGGAAGTGACCATATTAGGACTGTGGAGGACGTAGAGACTCTGTATACATCTCTGGTGTTGACCTGTCAATCACCTTGTAGCCCCGCCCTAAAGCATCCCCTGCTTTATGGTCTGTTTGACTCTCTCATTTTCTATAGACTTCTATACAAACAGAGGAGTCGCCCCCTGGTGGTCAGGAGAGAGAATGCAGCTTTAACACATGAAGCTTTGACTTCTATACAACCAGAGGAGTCGCCCCCTGGTGGTCAGGAGAGAGAATGCAGGTTTTAAGACACTTCCACACTGGCTTCTAGCCGTTGAGCAATAAACAGCAAGTTTATTTAAATTACACTCAGATTAGCATCTTGATAATTGTTACATCAGTTTTTCACTTTGTTGAACGATGCCTCATACATCATATTTACTCATGTTGTGCAAATACATTTTACATCTTTTATTTTCATTGATTTTTTTATTTTTTGTGCAGTATAAAACAGGAGACTTTCTAAGCAAATGGTTCTTCTTTCAATATTTTTAATTGAATGGCCCGACCTCAACACCTCCAATAAACAAATAATGAAACATATAATGGATGTAGATAGCAGAGAACCAGGCGTTAAAATGGCTAATGGTGCAGTTTGTCCACACACACACACACACACACACACACACACACACACACACACACACATTTGTGTTTTAAAAATGAGGGCCAGGACAGAGCAAGCAGACTGTTTCTGTTTGAAAATGTCACCAATCCATCAATCTGATAGGTAAAGGCCAGCCTTCTCATTACTGTGTGTGTGTGTGTGTGTGTGTGTGTGTGTGTGTGTGTGTGTGTGTGTGTGTGTGTGTGTGTGTGTGTGCGTGTGTGTGTGTGTGTGTGTGCTTGTGTATGTGTGTGGTGCCTCTGCTCTTTCAGAAGAAAAAGCTGCTGACCATGCGAAGGCAGCACACACACACACACACACACACACACACACACACACACACACACACGCTGTTATTTGTTGTATTTTAATGAGCCCGCTCTGTGATTCAACAGGTCCTGATCACTTGTTCACACACGGTACAGATCATCACGGATCATTAACACGTTGGACACTCACGTCAAATCTGTTTATTTTGGGTCTTAATTTCAGAACGTGAGACCAAAATGTTTCCATTCTGGTAACGTGATGACTCACTAAATGTGGTAACTGTACCTAAATAAATAGGACGGGCCTTTTGATAGATCAATGGATCTGATGTCACAATCAATCTTCTCTCTCTCCCTCTCCCTCTCTCTCTGTCTCTGTCTCTCTCTCTCTCTCTCTCTCTCTCTCTCTCTCTCTCTCTCTCTCTGCAGGTGCACCACTCTTCATTACGACTCCGATCTTCCCCCAACCTCCATCATCATCACCTTCCACAACGAGGCCAGATCCACCCTGCTGCGCACCATCAGGAGGTAACACACACACACACACACACACACACACACACACACACACACACTCTCACACACACACACACGCTTGTTAACAATAAGTTGGACAACTGGTGTGACAATTCAGTTTTGTAAAATGCCAACTTTTATTTCGTGAAAGTTGTTATTTAGTGATTTCTTTTGTCATTTCCGACACCTGAAGAGGTGTTGGGTGTGATTTTGAGATCGTGCATTGAGACACTGAATCCTGGCCGACTGTTAGCCGCAGTATCAGCATGCGGGTCCCGAAACTAAATATCTGAGCGTCGGTCCTTCAGAAGCTCGTGACTGTTGGCCGACGAGCAAAGACACACGGAGAAACACACACACATCTACTCTGCTGACCCTCCGGCTCTGAACCTTCGCTCTGTCTTTCAGTTTGATGATATCAGCAGGTTGTCGCTACACACACACACAAAACAAATAGACACACACACACACACACACACACACCTCCAGGTTTTGGCCCGGGTTCAGCTCATTATTCCAGTCAGTCAGCAGAGACCGGCCACGTCTCCTCACTATCACAGAGGACACTGTGTGTATTGTGAGCAAGTGTGTGTGTGTGTGTGTGTGTGTGTGTGTAGGTGTGTGTGTGTGTGTGTGTGTGTGTGTGTAGGTGTGTGTGTCCACCCCAGCTCTTCTCAAAGCTCTGCAGTTTTCAACCAATTAAAAGACAATCTGTCTCCCTGGGCCCCTCTGCTCCCTTTGGCTCCGGCTCTCTGTATATGTGTGTGTGTGTGTGTGTGTGTGTGTGTGTGCGCGCGCGTGTGTGTGTTTGTGTATCTTTGCCTGTGGCGACTTGGAAGTAGTTTAGCTGCCTTTTATTTTTAGTTTGTGAATTTGTCACATTTGTTCTCACCAGGATGCTCTGAAGCTGTATTTGACATGGAAACCTTTCAAGATGAACTTATCTGATATTTAAAAGATATTTATGGCAGCGATAGGCTTGTGTATATATATATATAGATATAGAGATATAACTCTATATCTCTATATTTAATATGATGCTTTTGCTAGATGATATATTGTCCTAGAAATAATTGCAATAAACAATATTATTGTCATTTTAAGACCATTTTGTTCCACTGATATAATCATAATATAAAAATGATTACGGTCTCTTGCTCAGTGGTGAGCAGGGTCGTTCTTCAATCAGAGGATCGGCGGTTCAATCCCCGGCTCTGCTAGTCCATGTCGATGTGTACCATGTAATGGTACATTTACCATATAATGGTAAATACAATGGGCTAGGCCCGACTTCTGATTGCGTAATCATATACATATGTCACAGGTAATGCATGCGTTACTGTTTTTATGGCCTTTTAATAGTTTTTTAGTTCAAAAATGGGTCTTTGGCTTGTAAACTTACACTTATGCATATCCAATTTGTGAAGAATAATCAATAGATTTATGATATACGTCATCACACGTTCATAGAATATGAAAATGTCAAATCGTTGTACAAAACATCCCGATCGAGAGCCCACGCCGAGTGTTTCACGAGACTCTTCATCCAGATGAAATAACACACTGCAGAAAGGCTTGACACATATTAACTCTTCATAGATTCAAAATAATAAATATATATAAAATATATTCAAGACCATTAATTGGCCTTGTTTTACACACATGTAATTTATTACGACACTAAACGGGAAAAGTTATTTTTGTGTTGCAGTTCTGGGACAATTCAGCAGCAAGACTTATTATTTTCGTTAAATTCACCTTTTAAAGGAACTTGCATATGAGACATACCCATGTGTTGTATATGATAATTTGCAGAATAATCTCAGCTATCTATATAATGAGGCACCAGTTGTCCTAAGGCACTGTGTACCGGGATAATTTGGCCCTAAAGCTGAAGAAATTGAAGTCTGATTTATTTTAATTCATCAAATCTCTTGTGAAAACATAACTTTAGTCATGGGGACGAACTGTTTTGGTGCTTTAGATTGGTTCACCGAAGTCTTAGGTTCACAAAAGTAGTGGAATATACGGATAAAATAGTAGATAAATGTCTAATAAATGTCAAGAACCAAATTTTTTTATATGTTTTTTTGAGTAGAAGTGATGTCTACTCTACTTCCACCAGCTGTTAGAGGACTGAGATCACATGGGACTGAGTGATTACTTCATATACAGATAAAGCTTCATGGGATGTGTGCAGATGAAAAATGAACATGACAATCGTTTTTGTTTTCAAAAAACAAAGCTTGAAAGCGTCGTCCAGCAGCAACTTCCAACAGCAAGCTGAAGTCCACTTCCAGAGTCGTGCTTCACCACGTTGTCTTCACGAGGCGGATTGAGGTACTTTGGTAAAGTGGAAGATAAAAAAAAAAAAAAAAAAAAAAATAGTTATTAGTGCTGCAAGAGATCACTTGACATTTAGAGTTGTTTTTTTTTCACGAGTCAGTGATTCACGCGCAGGCAGCTGACAGCGAACGCAGCCGTCAGACAGAACGCTGATGTCACGACTCCATAAGTGTTTCTCTGGAGTTCTTCAATGTTCAAGAGCTGCACACCCAACTGTGTTGTTTTGGAGGAGAGTGGCGTGTGGTCGCTATGGAAACACAGTCAGGTTTTCTTCTTTTTTTTTTGTCCCCGCGATGACTGCGCAGAAAGGTCAGAGGTCAGAGGTCAGAGGTCAGAGCTGGGTGGCGTTCGTGCGTCGCTTTGAGGACATTCAATGGATCATCGTGTGATTTTGCCGGTTTTGGATGATTAACTACTAATTGTGTGTCGTCTCCTTCCTGAGCCAAAGCAAACCGACAGGTCAGACCAGTGTTCCACCTCACAGCCAGACACCGGCCTCACTTCACCTCACAACGTCTTGCCACTTCTACACTAATGGGCTTTCATATAATCATATTTATCATGAGTACTTACTGACTTACTTACTTACTGACTTACTTACTTATCTACTTACTGACTTACTTACTTACTGACTGACTTACGTATCTACTTACTGACTTACTGACTGACTTACTTACTTACTTACCTACTGACTTACTGACTTACTGACTTACTTATTACTTATTTACCGACTTACTTACTTACTGACTACCTACTTACTGACTTACTTACTTACCTACTGACTTACTGACTTACTTACTTACTTACTGACTTACTGACTTACTTATTACTTATTTACCGACTTACTTACTTACTGACTACCTACTTACTGACTTACTTACTTACCTACTGACTTACTGACTTACTTACTTACTTACTGACTTACTACTTACTATACTTACTTAACCTACTTACTGACTTACTGACTGACTTACTTACTTACTGACTTACTGACTTACTGACTTACTGACTTACTTACCTACTTACATACTTACTTATTTACCTACTTACATACTTACTTATTTACCTACTTACTGACTTACTTACTGACTTACTGACTTACTTACTTACTTACTGACTACCTACTTACTTACTTACTGACTTACTTATTTACCTAATTACTGACTTACTTACTGACTTACTGACTTACTTACTTACTTACTTACTTACTGACTACCTACTTACTTACTTACTGACTTACTTATTTACCTACTTACTGACTTACTTACTGACTTACTGACTGACTTACTTACTTACTGACTTACTTATTTACTTACTGACTTACTTATTTACTTACTGACTGACTTACTGACTTATTTACTTACTTACTTACTTACTTACTTATTTACCTACTTACATACTTACTTATTACTTACTTACCTACTTACTGACTGACTTACTGACTGAACTGAGGCTGCGTTATGACGGCTTTGTTTGGTTCGGTGTAGAAACACAGAGCTGGTGTAAGGAGGGGTCTCCTGTGAAATGGGCCAATAAATAAACAGCTGCAATTCATGATATCGATGGTCGAAGAGCAAAACCTCCTATCTGAAACATGCACTTTATTTGAGAATACAAAAAAAAACTTGCATTCTTGTTAAGGATACCCAATACATAATACAAAATACAAAAAAAATACAAAAATACAAAAAATGTACAAAGTGCAGATAGGAGGTTATTCCCACTTTTCCTTGATCATTTTGCAGATAGGAGGTTTTGCACTTTGGCCATCGATATACATGAAGTTAGTTTTAATACTTAATATATAATGTTGTTAAGAATAGTTTAATTAATAACAGGATAAATAGACTGTTCTCGTAGGTGCTGGTATTCCCGTGAGCGTTCGACCTGCACAACAACTTGTTAGTGAACGTGTGAAACTTTTCTCGATGTGAAGTGAGGTGAGAACAGAAGCCTCCAGCGACGCTCTTTTATGGGCGAACGCTTTCGAAAAAAAAAAAAAAAAAAAAAAATCAATCTGCTTATCCTCCAATCATCTTCGGATCGAGGCCGAGAAATCTACAAAAGATATTCAGTGTTATAAAAAATAACTTTTTTCGAAGAGGCTTTGAACAATATTTAGTGAAAGACGGCAAAAAAAAAAAAAAAAAAAAAGAAAAAGAAATTGCAATCTAATTTCAAGCGTCAGATTTTGAAGCAGAAAAGAAAATGAAGAGCCAGATAATAGCGAGATACGTTTTCTTACTATCTGCAATCATGCTGTGCTCCGGGGACTCTGAAAACACTGAAAGCGTATTGCCTACAATTACATTATAAAAGGGTGTAATTTTGGAGTTTTGTGGGCTTTGGGGGCTCCGAGATATGCGCGCCGCAACTAATAACTTTGATTTCCTCAGACAAAGACGGGCACTTTGAAAGCTCTTCATCTCGTGATCAAAGAGATGTTTTCTGAGTGGGGGGAGCCGGGCCGTGTCGATATTTAATCAGGCTCTGATCCGAAAATTGATCTCATCTTCTCCGTCTCCGCTGGGCGAGAGATAAGCAGGCGAAGAGGGAGGGAGAGGGAGAGGGGGAGGGGGAAGAGGGAGAGGGAGGGAGAGAGAGAGAGAGAGAGGGAGGAGAGAGAGAGAGAGAGGGAGAGAGAGAGAGAGGGAGAGAGAGGGAGAGAGGGAGAAGAGGGGGGAGGGAGAGAGAGGGAGGGAGAGGATGTTGAGCTTTTGATGACATGTTTGGTTTGAATAGGTTTGTTTTGGCTCTGTGTGTGTGTGTGTGTGTGTGTGTGTGTGTGTGTGTGTGTGTGTGTGTGTGTATATGTGTGTGTGTATGTGTGTGTGTGTGTGTGTGTGTGTGTGTGTGTGTGTGTGTGTGTGTGTGTGTGTGTGTGTGTGTGTGTGTGTGTGTGTGTGTGTGTGTGTGCATGTAAAACAGCCTCCTGAGCTGCAGAGGTTTCCATTATAATGGAAGGAGCCACAAGAAGAAAGAAAGAAAGAAAGAAAGAAAGAAAGAAAGAAAGAAAGAAAGAAAGAAAGAAAGAAAGAAAGAAAGAAAGAGCTCTGGATCAGCACCAGCTCAGCACTCTGTGATTCAGTGGTTCTAACAAACCGCAGCGTAAAGAGTCCGGATCACTTGCTCCTCAGCTGATCGCTCAGGATTTATTGGGAGGAGGTCATTAGGTGGATTTATCGCCTTTCACTTCCAACTGCAACTTTCATTTTTTTACGGAGGTTCAGTGCCGCCTATGGTACCCGCTCTATCGTACCCGCTCTATCGTATCCCGCTCTATCGTACCCGGCTCTATCGTACCCGGCTCTATCGTACCCGCTTTATCGTACCCCGCTCTATCGTACCCGCTCTATCGTACCCGGCTCTATCGTACCAGGCTCTTTCGTACCCGGCTCTATCGTACCCGCTCTATCGTACCCGCTCTATCGTACCCCGCTCTATCGTACCCGCTCTATCGTACCCGGCTCTATCGTACCCGGCTCTATCGTACCCGCTCTATCGTACCCGGCTCTCCGGAGGTAAACACGTGATGTCACCGAGACGCTGATTCAAACTCCTGATCTGATGAGAGCGTCACCGTGCTGATGTGTGACGCTTTTATTCAACGCTCGTCTTCGGCATCGTCAGCATCCACTAAAATAACATCATCAGACAGCAATATACATATCAATATATCTGAATATAGATATCATTGTAGCGGCGACAAGACTGTATTTAATGTGGACAGACTTGCCATTTGACCTCAGTGTTGGCACCCTGGGCTTGGTCCCGCCCCCTTTTCGGGCTACTTTTAGAGTTACTTTGAAATTTGGGCAACTTTGGGCTGAAAAAAATAGTCAACTTTTGGCTGCGTTTAGAAAACCATTGTGAGAACAATATTATATTACCAAAGAAGCTGTATTTCTATGCTTAAAAACACACACGCAAAATTCAGAACACTTTGTTGTGTCCTCTTCGTATTATCGACTCGTTTCGTTTTGAGAAATATTTGATTGACACGAGTTGCATTCAGTCGTCGTCCCTTCTCACCTTGACGTCATCAGCGTTGACAGAAGAATTTGTGCATTTGTTTTTTTGCCTTTTTATTCAACCTTTTATCTTCGGTTACTGGAGGCAGATTTGTGTTTTCCACTGGGCATGTAATGTTTTTTACAGTAATGGTTTGGGGTTTTATTTTTATTGAATTGGCCGTTTGTTAATTCTTAAGTTGTGATTGGGCTGTAAAGTGACCGTGACTGATGAGCGTAGCTGTACATCTATCATCTGTAGATCAGCAGTGATGAGACAGTGTTTACTGGCTGCAGATAGATTGCCCAATGCATCACGCTGGCTTGACAGAGGCCGAACGTATCGAGTGGCTGAATCAGGATTCCTTTCCAAGAACAGTTTCTGTGGATC
>JACSYO010000047.1:17500-27500 GCA_016806645.1 Ophiodon elongatus | reverse complement strand
GCATCTCCCTTCCTTTCCTCTCTTAAACAGACAGCATCTCACTTCCTTTCCTAACTGCCTGTCGCTTAAACAGACAGCATCTCACTTCCTTTCCTAACTGCCTGTCTCTTAAACAGACAGCATCTCACTTCCTTTCCTCTCTTAAACAGACAGAATCTCACTTCCTTTCCTCTCTTAAGCAGACAGCATCTCACTTCCTTTCCTAACTGCCTGTCGCTTAAACAGACAGCATCTCACTTCCTTTCCTAACTGCCTGTCTCTTAAACAGACAGCATCTCACTTCCTTTCCTCTCTTAAACAGACAGAATCTCACTTCCTTTCCTCTCTTAAGCAGACAGCATCTCACTTCCTTTCCTAACTGCCTGTCTCTTAAACAGACAGCATCTCCCTTCCTTTCCTAACTGCCTGTCGCTTAAACAGACAGCATCTCACTTCCTTTCCTAACTGCCTGTCGCTTAAACAGACAGCATCTCACTTCCTTTCCTAACTGCCTGTCTCTTAAACAGACAGCATCTCACTTCCTTTCCTCTCTTAAACAGACAGCATCTCACTTCCTTTCCTAACTGTGTGTCTCTTAAACAGACAGCATCTCACTTCCTTTCCTAACTGTGTGTCTCTTCAACAGACAGCATCTCACTTCCTTTCCTAACCTACATCCTTTTAAGGAAAGATCTCTGCGCTAATTGAGCCCATTTTCAAATGTTATAATAAACTCTTGAAAGACAACTTGGTTCTTGATCTTAATGTCAGATTTTCAGAGAGATGGATATTTAGATATTTAGATATTTAGATAGATAGATAGATAGATAGATAGATAGATAGATAGATAGATAGATAGATAGATAGATATTTAGATAGATAGATAGATAGATAGAGAGATGGATATATAGATATTTAGATATTTAGATAGATAGATAGATAGAGAGATGGATATTTAGATGGATAGATGAATATTGAGATATAGATGGATATTTAGATAGATGGATACATCGATAAATCAACACATTGATATATGAATATATGAATAGATGGATGGATCCAGTGGAGGATTTAATGTGATCTAATGAGTTTAATACACTGTTGTCTTTCTTTGTCATCGCCTCATCCCTCCATCTTCATCCCTCCCTCCATTTTTCCTTTCTGCTTGCCCCACACCTCTCCCCCCCTCCCCCCCTCCCCTTTCCTCCCGCCCTCCATCTCATCCATCAATCCAATTCATCCACCTCTCCTGATCGGCCCTCGACGAGAGAGAGAGTTACAATCGGGGTTATTTGTCTCCCTTACCAGCCTGCCACCTCTCTCTCCCTCTCTCTCTCTCTCTCTCTCTCTCTCTCTCTCTCTCTCTCTCTCTCTCGCCTCCTTTTTTTTTATCCTCCACTCTTTCATCTCGCTCCACCTCCCCTCCCACCCTGCATCCATCGCTCCCCCTGATGGGGTCCAGTGCCTCAGAGACCCATTGGTTTTGCTCCACACCTCCTCCTATTTTATCAGCTTCAACTCCCTCCCTCCCTCCCTCCTTCTCTCTCACCCCTCCCTCCTCCCCCCCCCCCCATCCAACCTGAATTGCCTCCATCGTTCTCCGTAAACACTTTCCTCCCTTGATCAGTCTCAATCAACCAAAGGTCTGCCCTCATCCCCTCCGTTCATGCTTCCTTTGCTGCTTAGCTCCTACTTCCCTCCCCCCTTCTCTCTGCCACTTTCTTCTTTGATCCCTATATTTCATTCATTTATCGGAACAGAAAATCAAGAAAGAAACAGAACTGGAAATGAGAAAGAATGACCCCAAAGGAGCTTGTTTCCATGTGTTGCGCTCCCTAAACGAGATGACACATCTTATAGGCTTCATACACAACATGCACATCCATCAATAACTCATTTCCTCCCTTCCTCTCCCTCCTTCTTCCTTTTCTTAACCCCACTCTTTTCCCCTCCTCTTCCATCTTTCTCTCCTCCACCCTTTCCTTTCCCCTTTCATCAATGATCCCCGTCATCCTTTCTTCCCTTCATTCCGTCTCCCTTTCCTCGTTCTCTCCACCTCCCTCACCTCCTCTAATCCCTCTATATTATCCTTCTCATCCTTCCTCGCTCCCTTCTGTCTTTCCTCTTTCTTCCTATTTTCTTTCATACCGTGCTCCTTCCTCCTCTTCCTCCTCTTCCTCCTCCCTTTCCCTTCCACCTTATTTCCCTCTGGTCATCTGTCTCTCTTTCCTCCAACACATCATTCCTCCTCTCTCTCTCTCTCTCTCTCTCTCTCTCTCTCTCTCTCTCTCTCTCTCTCTTCATCCTGTCTCCCCTTGTCTGCTCCCTCCTTAACCTCCCTTTCTCCTGTCCTCCCTCCCTCCCTCCCTCCTCGACCTCATCTCAAGGGGATGATGAACACAGAGGTCGTTGAACAGCAGAAATAATTAAATAAAAAACACCCGGAACAAAGCGCGTTTTTCTTATTTTCTTCCAGTAAAAAGTTATGAATTTTTTATGTTTCAATCTTCCTCTTTAATGAAATGGTTTCTTAGAGGCGACACGTCATACATTTTCAGAACAGGAATTTGGGCTGACATTTTCGATATGTTGTTTTATATGGCGTGCGGTGCGTACATAATGAATTCATGAGCACCTGGGTGTGTGTGTGTGTGTGTGTGTGTGTGTGTGTGTGTGTGTGTGTGTGCGCGTGTGTGTGTCTGTGTGTGTGTGTGTGTGTGTGTGTGCAGTTTGGCATTTACTTTTTGCACATTTGTTTTCTTGACTGTATCCTCGTGTTTATGCACATTAGAGACTCATATTTTCTTTTGTCTCTCCAGTGTTTTGAACAGGACTCCGGTTCATCTCATCCACGACATCATTCTGGTGGACGACTTCAGTGACGACGGTGAGCTGCAGAGGGACACACACACACACACACACACACACACACACACGCACACACACACACACACACACACACACACACAATATCCAGGTCTCTTCCAGGTCACAGATAACAAAGATGAGAGCTACGTCAGGGGTCGGAGCAGCAGCTGGCTCCACTGTTTCAGGATTACAGGGACGATGAACAGCGTCCCGCCTGCAGCTGTGTCCAGAGAGACGAGCAGATAATAGTCTAAATAGTTCCGGTTGAAATTAAAAACGTTGTCTTCCATCCATTATCCGAACCGCTTATCTTATTCAGGGTCGGGGGCGCTGGAGCCGATCCCAGCTGACGTTGGGTGAAGGCAGGGTTCAGTTTATCTCAGGGCTCATATAGAGACAGACGGCTACGCGCAATTTGAGTCCAATTAACCTGAGCTGCATGTCTTTGGGAGGAAGCCGGAGAACTCGGAGGGAACCCACGCTGCCACGGGGGAGAACGTGTAAACTCCACGCAGAAGGACCGCCCGGACCGGGAACCGAACCCCGGCCCCTCTTGCTGTGAGGTGACAACGCTACCTCACCGTGCAGCAAGAGAAAACATTGTTTTATTGTCAACGAATCCAATAAAGAGACCAAACCTTCATGCTACTAACGAGTCATTTGTTCTGGGAATGAAAGACATCTGTCACGTTTCCCGCCTAAATCTAAAGCCTGATGTTAGTGGTTTTTTAGTCCAGTGGAAAAGGAGTTACGCAGATTACAAGCGGGACGAAATGGAGGTACTGAAGTAAAATTACAAGTGTGTCTAAACTGAATATGAGTAAATGTGCTGATGGACAGGGAAGTAAAGACAGATGAAGCCTCGGGACACTTTTACAACAGGAGCAATCACGGAAACCGTTTCTATTTTTTTTTTTTTTTCTTTCCCGCTAGAAAATAAGTTCTCCTCCATATCTGCTGAGCTGACCTCGATACGATCAAAAACTATACGTCTGCACTTTGCTTTCTGTGGCCGGGGAGCCCAGCGGCGATGAGAACAAACACAGGCACGCGACAGAAAACTACCGTGAAGCCAAGTGGAGAACAGGTGGAACCCGAAAGAAAACCAGACAATAAGATAATACGTTTTGATTCATTTCTGGAACTTTATCCGAGTTTTTCTTTCTCGTGTTCATTCGTCCTCCTCGGAGTAAATTTAAGTTTAAAGGAACGGAGAAGGCAACGCAAACGTTTTGACTTTGCACTTTGTCACATCACACATCGGGGGGTGAGGGGGGGGCATCGAGGAAGTGGATCTTCATCAACACCTATTTCAACGCAGGTTACAAAGTGCTTTTACAGAAATAAAAATGTGTTTGTCACACATTTCGCCGTCGCTGGTGAAATGCAGGGACCGTCGACTCGAAAAGACAAAAAAGAAACGTAAACACTTCCGTGGCAGCAGTTCGGGGGGAAAAGCATCAACACCAATTATTCCAGGGAGGAAAACTCCAACTCTGCAGAAGAGTTCAGGCTCGGTACCCGCAGCCTCCCCGACATCCCATCACCAGACACCTGCTGAGTCCACCTGACAGCCAATCAGGACAGATGGTGCAGAAGTGAGAAAAAAAAACAAAATAATGAAGGTTAAATCGTGCCAGATAATAAAAAAAAAAAAAAAAAAAAGCAGCGGAGGGATGCAATCAGCACCGGAGACGGATACACGTGAGTAAACAAGCAGAGATGTGCAAATGAGCAACGACTCACGGGCGTTGAGGAAACTGAAGTTGAGACTGAGTGTGAAGGCTGAGCTGCAGAACTTCCTTTTCCTCCCGCAGCACAGCAGGGTTTCATTTAATAATGTTTTGCTTTTGGCTGCAATCCTAATTCCTTGCAGTGATTTATTTTGGGATATTTGACCTGGCATGAATCCTTTTTGTTCACCACTGAAAGAACGTCTCGACCAGAGAGACTGTTGTTCACTGCTGTTATTAATATGATTGCTATGAGGGGTGTTTAGTCTTCTATTCAACTGGCTCACAACCTTTTCTTTTTGTGCCGCCGCCGTCTAACAAGATGAGCTCAAATTGCACATTCTCACCCGTCTAATCAAAGAATAATGTTTGATTATAAACGTTACTTCATAACGGGGGAAAAGATTTCTGTCTGGGACAAAGCAGCAACCTCCGGTTCTGAAGAGGGACGCCTCTTAAAACCTGCATTCTCTCTCCTGACCACCAGGGGGCGACTCCTCTGGTTGTATAGAAGTCAAAGCTTCATGTGTTAAAGCTGCATTCTCTCTCCTGACCACCAGGGGGCGACTCCTCTGGTTGTATAGAAGTCTATAGAAAATGACTCTACTTCTCTCTTGATTTATTCCCTCAGTAAACATTGTAAACATGAGTTTATGTCTCAATCTCTAGTTTCAAGTCTTCTTCAATACAGCACGATGTTCATTTAGTAAATTATGGTCCATTTAGAGTCAGACAGACCATAAAGCAGGGGATGCTTTAGGGGCGGGGCTTCAAGTTGTTCGTGTTTCGTCTTTAACCCTTTTTCACTTAACTGTAAAAAAAATAAAGATGGCGACGCACAAAAAGCACGATGGCCACGGCCAAAACTTTAAAACGTCCGTCCGTAAACCAGCGGGTGACGTCGGGGTGACTTTTAAATATATTCCACGCGATTGTTGCGGGTTAAAACCTTCATGTCCTGACTGAACCTTTAGCTGAAAAGTATAGTTTTTAAATCCCAGGTCAAAAAAGATATTCCTCAAGACTCAACCCTCATGATGGGTGAAAGGACTTCTGTCTGGGTCAGAGTATGTTTTTCGTGCCTTTTCTCACAAAGAGCTGCCGGTTTCCTCCTTGAAAGGCGGAGCCGGGCGGAGAGGAGAGCGGCCAGGCGTTCCTTCGGGGTCAAAGGGCTCTGATGGAGGTTTGTAGAGAGAGCAGCCGAGCCACACTGCTAAAGAACTTACAGGTCAAACACTTGACCTCGTGTGTTTCGTTTATTTTTTTCTCCTTTTTGGCCACAATGAGAATTAAATGAAGTAATAATTAAGTGTCAATTAGTAATTTCTCGATGCATTGTGTTTTCACGTTCGTAAAGGAGCTGCAGGAAAACGCTATAAACTGATCACATGACCATAAAACGACGACACCACGGTGGTATAACGAGGTTGTTTTTATTGCACGTTTAATTGCCGGATAATAATTATTTTAAGATGAGCTCAAACAATTTGTCAATTTTGCCGCTTCAGAAATTAATCAGGCAGTTTTTTGAGAATAAATAATTCTTTTATTTAATTTTTTTTTATTTTAAAATGCTAAATCTTCGTGGTTTCCGCTTCTCGGGATGCCTTTCTTTCTTTTCATATTTTAATGCAAACGTTCAACCTGAAAACGGTGATGCTTAATTTTTACTGTCGTTTTGCATTTTTGGGACGAAACGATTAACCAAACAATAGATAAAACAATAATGAACACAACCCTTGGAAATATTCATTATTACCTCACTACTTTAGACTTAATGATTGCACATATTATTTCATAAATAATAAAAAACTAAATTTCATCTCATTTTGACTTTGTAAGAACAGGCAATATTTTCAAAAGCCATTATTGTTCCAAATCGTGAATTAAATATTAATTCCACTTCTGTAAATGACTCATATCCTGGCTGCTCTGTTTTCTTTTTTCTTATCTTCTTATCATTTTGACACTTTTCCACCAGAGTGTTTTTTTTTTCTTTTTTCTAACATGTATTACAGTCAGTTATTTTTTAAATAATATAATAATCCAGCTCTAACGTTCTGCAGGGAGCTCACAGTCGGCTGAGCAGCAACTAAACAAGTGTCTGAGTTGTCAGACTGAAAGCTTTGGATTGCCGTCCTGCTGCTGCTAATTTCCCTCCAGAGTCGAGGAATGATCCCGATATATATAATATGACGCCTCGCACAATATTCTATTATCGTTATTATTCTGTTCATTTGACTAATTGCTTCTTTTTTCTTTCTCTTTTCAGAGAGTGACTGTCAGCTTCTCACCAAACTGCCCAAAGTCAAATGTCTCCGCAACAACAAGAGAGAAGGTTTGTTTACCTGCCTTTTAAACGCGCGCGCGTGTGTGTGTGTGTGTGTGTGTGTGTGTGTGTGTGTGTGTGTGTGTGTGTGCGCGTGGGTGTGGGTGTATTTCACCGTATGTTTGTGTAAATAAATTGGCTCAGGGTCGGCCTTTTTCATCCTTTTGCAGACAGACAGACAGGCAGACAGACAGGCAGGCAGGCAGACAGACAGGCAGACAGACAGGCAGGCAGGCAGACAGACAGGCAGGCAGACAGACAGACAGACAGACAGGCAGGCAGGCAGACAGACAGGCAGACAGACAGGCAGGCAGGCAGACAGACAGGCAGGCAGACAGACAGACAGACAGACAGGCAGACAGACAGGCAGGCAGGCAGACAGACAGGCAGGCAGACAGACAGGCAGGCAGACAGACAGACAGACAGACAGACAGGCAGACAGGCAGACAGACAGACAGACAGACAGGCAGACAGACAGGCAGGCAGACAGACAGACAGACAGACAGACAGAGAGACACAGACAGACAGACAGACAGACAGGCAGGCAGACAGACAGACAGACAGACAGGCAGGCAGACAGACAGGCAGACAGACAGGCAGGCAGACAGACAGACAGACAGACAGACAGACAGGCAGACAGGCAGGCAGGCAGACAGACAGACAGACAGGCAGGCAGGCAGACAGACAGACAGAGAGACACAGACAGGCAGACAGACAGGCAGACAGACAGGGAAGTGAAATGGATCCATTCTTCTCTGGCTTCAACTGAAGTGACCTGAATTGAAGTGAAATGAAGTGAAATGAATTGAAGGAGAAACCCGGAGCGGCAGAGAGACTGTCGGAGTGTCACGAACAGAAAATGTTACAGAAGAGAAAAAAGGTTTCTCCTGCAAATTCAAAAGCAACAAACATCACAACCTGGAACATTTTTACTTCTTATTTCACAAAAAAAAAAAAAAAAAAAGAAAAATGCCAGAAAAAGCTGTTTAAAAGCATCAAAAAGGAAAAAGCTTAACTGACACCCGGTGAGAGAGTTAATGCCTCAATCACACTAAATATGGATGTTGCTCATTTTTAGTTTTTAATGCAGCCGTGCGTCATGGCTATGCTTATCATTTTTCTATATAATCCGTTTGGAGCAGCCTCCGTGCTCTTAAATATAGAATACCAGTGAACGCTACACACAAATGAACATGACAGCTCGACAGCGTGATGGGCTCACGGACATCTAGGGAAGCAAAGGGAGGACGCACCAACTCGTGGACGTCTCCATGAAACCTCCTTGATCACTTCCTCTCAGACGGGGATTTGTTTCTGTTACAAGTTTTCTGAAACGGTATGTTGAAGTATGCAAATGAGTCATTATCTTATTAAATATGTGCTTATTTGCATATGTTTACAAGAGCACGCGCATCTGAACATTGGATGAACACTGTTTCATTTAGTTGAAATGAAAAATGTATTTTGGATCACTCTTGTTATCACTCCATGAATCAGAAAATACTGTCAGCAGACATAAAAAAAATTTTAGAACTAAAATATTGTATAAATGAGTCTCTGAATGATGTGTGAACAAACCCCTCTGTAGAAAGCTCCAGAATCTCTTCCAGAAGTAAAGAGTAAAGTTTGGTGATGTAAGAGCTACTGAAGTGGAGATTTCTGGATCAGAGTCTGAGAACAAACTCATTTATTAAAGAGATGTTTAGTTAAATTACAGACATGAAGAAGACTCTACAGGTGAAGAGGGTCAAAACATTAATGAGTAGATATCACCATGAAACTTCACCAGCTCATCACTCACATGAAGAGGATTATTTATGGTATTACAAGTTTTCTGAAATGTTACGTTTGAAAAATGTACAGAAACAAACAAAGTAGTAAAACGAAGCTTTAAATATGTATTTTGGATGTTTTTCTTTCTAGTCTCAAATAAAACGTGACCAGTGAATGAAAAACATTCCCCTCCACCCCGGGTCTCATCAACATGCTCAATAGCACACAGACATCCGGCCGCTACACACTTTCCCTCGCACACTTGCAGTCTCGTACCTGTGTGTCCGCCGTATATATGAATTTCCATTTCTCCTCTTTTCTTTCTCGCTCTTTGATTTATTGTGTTGACGTGTCGCTGACGCTGTCTTTTTGCATTCTGTTTTTTTTTTTTTTTTTTTTTTTTTTTTTTATGGGAACTCTGACTGCGAAACAAATTTCCCTGTGGTGGGGCGGTGGAGATAACCTTGATATGTGTGTGGAAACAACTCATGATGTGAGAGCACGAGTAACGAACGCATGCGAGGTCGCCATAACAACCGTGAGCCATCGCCATTACACTGTTATCACTTCACAGGCTTCGATATTTCACAATAGTTTCCTTTAGAATTGTATTGTGGAAACTGGAAATTTGAGTTTGAACATGGCGAGGCATTGTTGGATAGCTATACTGTTATTCTACAATATTATACTGCTTTAATAATCTTAATAAGCATCTTGCAGGACAATCACAGTAACATGCTGCTGTATCACAGTCATTTGAAGCCAGAATTCACAGTATATAATCGTCATTTCACTTTAATTTACTGCAAAAAACTTTCACGGTAATTTTCCGTGAAATGAATGCAACTAGTAGCCAGTAATTTACTGTAAACGTGCAGTCAAATATTTCACACACATCTCAGGAACTCTATCTGAAATGAAACTATTCAAATCTGTTTCATGTGTAAATTAATGTATAGTTTTATTTGTTAATGCTCCCACATCATCCACACCAATCATGGAACATACAAATCGTTGGTTATTATAATTACAATAACAGAAACTATGTATCAATAGCAACGGCTGGGGGAAGACTTTGTGGAATAAAATAGATTAAAATCGAAAGAAGAATTCATTCAATAATCACAAAAAATGACGATTCCTCTCCTCCTCCCTGCATGCCTCGCACTTTCTTCCTCCTCATTTTATATTTTTTTGTAGCTCCAATTATTTTTTTTGTGTTCTATACTCGTTCCCTCTCTCTCTCTCTCTCTCTCTCTCTCTCTCTCTCTCTCTCTCTCTCTCTCTAAACAACAGGAACACTTGTCCTACATGCCAT
>JACSYO010000047.1:2500-7500 GCA_016806645.1 Ophiodon elongatus | reverse complement strand
GGTGTGCTTTTCTGAAGAATCCTCGAACTTTCTGTGCCTTTATTCATTTTTTTTTTTCTTTTTTTTTAAATCCAGTTCATACCAGCACATCTGAAGGACCCCGTTGTCGTTTCCCAGAAGTCAGGACTTCAAGGTCCTCGAGACATCAGCTCAGATCTCGCCTCCTTCCCCTTCACGTCCTCGAGCGCTAATAACACCAAAAGCCAATTTGCCAACGTCCTTGTGCGCTTACATTCATTCACTCTGTATTCACTGCGTTATTTATTTATTTGCTGCTCCCTCCCGATGAAGTCTCCTTTCACTTCACAGAGTTCTCAGCGTTTGTTATTCTCACATGGCTCAACCGTCTGACATTAATGCCGGTAAAGTGAATAAAAATGTAGAGGTCACTCTCACCTTGCTAAATGTGCGCTGGGCATGATTGCTGCTGAATGACTGAAATTCCTTTTAATGCGGTGCGATATTAAAAAGGACCTTGGAATATATACAGTCTGTTTCACACGCGCTCACACACACACACACACACACACACACACACACATTGGACTGAAAACATTAATTCGTTGCAATGAAATTTGATGGTCTGCACACAAGAACGCGTTCACCTTCTCGGCTGTTTTTGTCTCCGGCTTTTTCTGATTTTATCTGACACTTTGTTATTTGTATATTCTTTACAGCCCTAACCCATGAATGTGTGTGTGTGTGTGTGTGTGTGTGTGTGTGTGTGTGTGTGTGTGTGTGTGTGTGTGTGTGTGTGTGTGTGTTTTGTGTCCAGGACCCAACCTGCGTGGTCAGCCCGGTCATCGACATCATCAACATGGACACGTTTGCCTACGTGGCGGCCTCCGCTGATCTCCGTGGAGGTAAACGGAAACACTTTGCTCCATCTACACTCTTCAGGAGTGAAAGTCGTCTCCGAGGCGCCTTCAGGGTGTCTTCTGATGACGGAGAGAGGCACCCGAGGGTGTCTGATGTATGAGGGAGCCCTTTAGTGATGAGTTCATGAACCTGCTCGCTCTACCGTGAACCTCAAACTAGAGCAACGTCCCTCGAGTTGGATTTCACTGAGTCGTCCTTTCTTTGATGATGAACGCTGGATTCAGAATCCCCAAATCTCCACCCAGGTCACCGCAGGTGTTTTAAAATGTCATAATAAAAACCAGGGAGGAAACTATAGAGGTAAAGTTCACCATTCCTCAGGTCAGGCACCTTTCGTATAATGAGACTATGAGTTTGTTGTAAACGTCAGTTTCCGTGAAATCATATTTCGTCCATCACTTTGGTATGGAGGCTGAAAACACTACAATACCCATAATCCTCGGCTGCCGGCGTTGTGAAAGATGACTCAATCAGGTGTGAATCCGAACATTTGGGAACTAAGCACTCCACCGTAGTGGCCAAACTCATCCAGAATTGACTTAAAACTCCAAAATGAACTAATATATACATTTTATTGTATATATTTTTATCTATAAAGTCTAACCTTTAGCTTCTTAGCAGTGCACACGAATCATTTTAAGTTTGGTGATTAAATGTGTCACATCAAAATACCAAAAGTCATTCTTCCTGTTATGTACACAGTCGGATACATTCATCTTTTGTACTGAAGATTCACGAGAAAATATGATAAACTGCCTTATTCGTATGGCCTTATGTTTTCGGGTTGTCAGTCTGTCCGTCCGTCTCGTTCTCATCAACGCTTTGAGTGAATTTCTTCAAATTTGGCACAAACGTCCACCTGGACTCGAGGATGAACTCATTAGAAGCCTTTGACTCACAAAAACACGTCTTTGGCCATAACTCAATAATACTTAACGCCAATTTTGACAATTTTGCACAAATTTGTGGCAGACAACCGCAAGGCGGTAATTCTAGTTTATTAATTCTTCGTATTTGTTAAATATCCCTCATCCATTTGACCTTTAACAACACCAGGGATAACAATGAAAACAGGTCCGTCCCATTCTCTCCATTCTATCGCTGACGTAACGCTAACTACACACCAAACTAATAAACAAAGCAAAAATAAAGCCGTCAATACTTATACAAACAATAAATGGGACTCATACTGTACCTCCAGAAATGCCAGAAATGGCTTCTCCCACTTTGCAACTGTAGATAAAGCTGTAACAAGATCAGGAAGTGTATTTAAATGTTGGATATCTTCTCCATCACATAACTTACTGGCGGTTGGACTATTAGACGATCGGAGAAACTGACGTAGTGCATAATGCCCAATACACAGGACTTTCAACGAGGAGAACTCTGCAACCGAACTCTTTTTCCTTCCCCAAACAAAGGAGTTTTGTCGCCTCATCCTAACTCCTCGTGAAGACAGAAGCTTTATCTTGAAAAGACACTACGCATGCAACAAGCGTATATATTGACGCTGACGTGGGGCGAGAGGGCTACGCAGAGGAACAGCTCATCGTTTGAAGCCTCGGTGTTTGAGGAGTCGATAGTGAGAAAGCCGTCCATTTGCAAAAGGCTGGTTCCAGGATAATGATCTGTGCAGTCTTGAAAGCTGGAAAACCAAATCCTCACTAATAGCGGTGAAAGTGGAGCGCAGATTGCGTGTGGATGAATCAGACTGATGACGCAGAGCCGATGATCTGAGGACGACCTTTTTCCCTTTTTAGCCTCGACAAGACTCTGCAGTTACAGACGAGCTGGAGCCCGACGGCGTGATGACGCGTCAGAACAATACTCATCGTGTCCGCCGCTCGTCTGTCATCCCTCACTTTCCTCCCGAGCCAATCTCTCCTGAGAGCCTCGTGCACCCGCTCTCTTTCCATTAGCCTGTCTTGCTCCAATCTTCCCCTCTTGGTAACAGCGATCCGCCAATCAATGCTGATAATAGCGCTGTCCACTCACACACACACACACACACACACACACACACACTCACACCAATGGGTCGTCGAAATCGATGGTCAAAGTTCGGCTCGCGAAGTACATTTTAATTATAGATGAAGCTGTCGCTCATAACATAAAAAAAGATGGTTGTAAGATGGACTTTCATTGATTCACACATGCACACTCACAGACGGGGGATGGGAGTGCTGTGGCTGCAGCTCCTCGGCCTGCTGGACCGCCGTATCAGCAGAGACACACACACACACACACACACACACACACACACACACACACACACTGCCGGCTCGTACGTCCACACACACTGAAACAGATGGATTATCGACAAAGGACGTAAAAGATAATTCAATAGGCGTACGTCAAACTTGGAATTGTAACAATAAACACGCGGCTATCAGTAAGTGATTGGTCTGAATTTACGGATTTTTTTTATTACGTCTGTTCACTCCCAACGCTTGGTGGTCGGCCCTCTGAATGAGACAACTCCAATGTAAACCCATCACAGCCTCTGACGACGCAGAAGGCCTCTGTTTGTGTCCCGAGAGTCAATGTTGACTTATTATGTCATTTATGTAATAAACTAACGCTAGTTCTGGAGCAAACATACTTATTTTAAACCAAACTGTGATTTCTTTCCTAATCCTAAGCAAGTAAACTTGAAAACTAAGTAAACCTATGTTGGAAGTTTATTTTGAAAAAACACTGTATATGCATGTTTCGAGACCAAATTATAAGCTTTTTGTAAAAATGGAAGTTTATTTTGAAAAAAAACACTGTATTTCTATAACGAGCATAAATTATACGTTTTCTGTGAACACGGAAGTTTATTTTGAAAAGCCGCTGTATGCATGTAACGAGTCCAAATTATAAGTTTCCTGTAAAAATGGAAGTTTATTTTGAAAAGACGCTCTGCAGAAACTGAACTTGCTGACCAAACTGTGGTATTTAACGAGTTGTGAGGGAGAACGTATGAATATAATAACAAGATTACAAAATCAATCGTTCACCTTGATTCCAGTCCGTCGTAGTATTCCACGACTGCTTCCCTCCTCATACAGCATGTGTTTGTTTTAGTAAAATCTTGCTACAGTACTGTGTACATTATTATTATAATAATAATAATATTATTTTGTTCTACTTTTTCTCTCCCAGGTTTTGATTGGAGTCTCCACTTCAAGTGGGAGCAGCTGTCACCTGAACAGAGAGCCCGTCGGACCGACCCGACCCAGCCAATCAAGTAACACCCTGACGCACACACACACACACACGCACGCACGCACGCAAGCACACACACACACACACAACAGAGGGTGTGCACATCAAAGGAGAGAGAGAGAGAGAGAGAGAGAGAGAGGGAGAGAGATGCTTCCATTTAACACCTGAAAGCTCGAGCTGGTGTTGAACCTTGTAAAGCTCCACCTCCTCCAACTACTCGCTCAACTAGTGAGGAGGCTCAGGAAGTTCAGTAGAAAGATACATTTAAAAAGAAGTTGCTGGAAAAAGTTTGACAAGTCAGCAATTAAAGCTCTCCACTCGAGCTAAAAAAAGTATATATATATGATGTATATATATAGATAGATAGATCTATATCTATCTATATATCTATCTATATAGATCTATATAGATAAATATAGATCTATATAGATATATAGATATATAGATAGATATAGATCTATATATCTATATAGATCTATATAGATATATACATATATATCTATATAGATATATAGATATATAGATAGATATAGATCTATATATCTATATAGATCTATATAGATATATACATATATATCTATATAGATCTATATAGATAGATATATAGATATATATCTATATCTATATGCATGGTTGTAGGTCCATATATAAAGAGAGTGAACCTGTTTCTGCACAGCAAAGATGAGATAAGACGTCTTGGACCCACACAGTTCAGTTTCTGCTCTTGACACACACACACACACACACACACACACACACACACACACACACGGACTGCCATCAACAAGAAGTTCAACACAATCATACGACACACCATCAGTCATCATAGACGTGTGAGTCACACTTCAAACCCATGAAAAGAAAATCAGCTATTTCGTGACAAACCATTTATCTACAACAACGTTTCCAAC
>JACSYO010000046.1:10000-187146 GCA_016806645.1 Ophiodon elongatus | reverse complement strand
TATATATATATACATACTTCTAAATCAATTCACAACGTAATGTATGGATGTCGTATTTATATACTCAAACTCCTGTCTGTCGCTATGACAACGTGTAATTAGTGCTGAATACAAGAGCTTGTTCTTTTTGATACAATAAGCAGCGGTTTGTACTTTTGTAAACATTTATGTTGCGATGGTAGCAGTTGAATTGGATGTAGCCGACACTCAAGATGAAAACGTAAGTAATATGAAGGTGAAATGTGATGAAGGAAAGTGGTTAGTAGAGCCCAGTACAAACGGGGAAGGGCAGAACGTCTCAAAGAACTACAACTTGTGTTGAGTCCAGCTGTGGTTTGAGATTATTCCAGCTGTGTCGCGCCTCTTTTACGCCGCGAGAAAAGACTTTCGCTAAAGGATTCACCGCTGGCACATGGGGGGGGATATTTATTTATTTTATTTTTTATTTTAACCCAAACCATAATCGTTTCCTAAACTTAACAAAAGGAGGTGTGCCCACCGGTGTTTCCTCTCTCCTCAAAGTGCATTTAAGGGATTAGAAGGTCCTCCATGATGGCGGAGGGGGAACCATTTCCAGGTCAAGCGAGGAGAGAGCGTGCAAGGAAGCACAAGTTAGCGTAATGCAAAGCACCCAATATGTCTTCAAACCGCCACATCATCCCCCCCCCCCCCCCCCACCCCCACCCACACGGAGAGGTCAGAGGTCAGAGTTCAGGGTCTGGTTGGGACTCTTCAGCCGGGTGGAGGTGGACTTCGGTCCCTGTGTGGCTCCACGTCTCATCACCGGCGCGGGTGGGTTCCACTCCCACTCGGGGGGGCGGGGGGAGAAATCCCATAGTAAGCCTACCTGTTGCTATGGGGACCGAGAAAGCCTCCAGCAGCTGATTTCACAGTGATTCATCACTGAGGAGATTCTCTGTGTGCGGGGAGAGGAGCTCCATACTCTCGGTTTGATGGACGCAGCGACCGGGGTCAAAGGTCACGCCACAAAAAGGGAGGGAGGGGTTGTTTTTATTGTCTCGGCGTCTGTGACTGTAAAGCTGTCGTGTCACGCTCCCGGGTTTTAAAAAGTGACTTCTAGAAGAGCACAAGACATCACCGAGCTGCTCCTGATATCACATCCTGCAGTGTATTCTGGGAACAATCAATAGTAAACAGACAGCAGGAGCCAGCTGTAGCTGCTGTGTGTCTGACAGAAGTGAAGGGGAACAGATTAGAGGAAACAAAGACATGACCAGACAGCAGGGCGTCATTCAGCTGCACTGTAAATAATATCGCAAAAGGAACTGTATTTTTTTTTAATCGAACACGGCTGAACAAACGTCTACTCTCAGGGTTTAAAGAGCTGAAACGGTTCGACGCTTAGATTTATAGTTGATCGACCGAAAATCTGAGAATTTACCTGCAGCTTTTCTGATAATATATTTATTGTTTAGGTCATTATTTTCAAGCACACACACCAAACAAACATACAAGCATATTGCTCCAGCTTCTAAAATGCGAGGATTTGCAATACATTTATTTATTTATTTTTAAAATCATGTCTTTGTGGGGTTTTTTTTATTGTTTGAATAAAAAAAATAAAAAAAGACACCTAAAGACGTCAGCTTTGGTTTTAGGAAACTGTGATTGTGAAATATTGTGATGTATTAAAATCAATAAAGAGCAGATTAATCGATACACAAAGCAATCTATACTTATCTCAATCCTTCACATCGAGATATATCTATAGGTATCTATACCTATAGATATAGATATCTATAGGTATCTATACCTATAGATATAGATACCTATATCTATAGATATCTATAGGTATCTATACCTATAGATATAGATATCTATACCTATAGATATAGATACCTATATCGATAGATATCTATCTAGATAGATATCTAGATAGATATCTGTATCTATAGATATCTATATCTATCTCGATAGATATATAGATATAGATATATAGCTATAGATATATCTATATATATCGATATCGATATAGATATATATATATATATATATATATATATATATATATATAAGTTCTAAGGAGACACATGAAGACTTAACAGGGTGACGATGAGGACGTGCACGAGGAGCCTGAGAACAGCTCACTGCTAGCATTCCTGCATTAGCATGACAATAAGGAGGCTGCTTTTACCCAGAATTCCTTCAAGGTCCGTCAGCCTCCACGGACCCAAACACTCTGTTCACACGAGGCATAAAAACATCACGCCGCTCTCCGCGTTTGACGGACGACACGAGACAGAAAACACAACAACAACAAAAAACGAGCCGCAGGTCAGCGGACGACTGTCCACGAGGTCACGGCCAACGGAGTTTCTTAAACTTGCTTAAAAATACTTGCTTAAGTACAAAAATACTCTTCAGGAAAACATACCGCTGGCTGTCGAAGATTAATCAATGAACAAAAGCAAATATCGCTTCTATTTCTCAGACGTGAAACGCAGCAGCTTTTAGCTTCCTGCTACGTGAGCGTTCGTCTTAGAGATGCTACAATGCGCCTTTTTCGGTCCCTGAAGCGATGCCTCGGCCTCGAGTATCGACCCGATGCTCGAATTGAAGATCAATCCATAATGTGAGTGGAAGTGACTGGGATCATTCTTTAATGAGTTGGGGCGACATCGGGCCCGACGTCATCACCGTTTTCTTAACTTTTTAAGTGAAACTATAAATACTTGAATATAAAAGTATTGGATTGTTATTTATTATCAAAATAAAAAAAAAAATTTAAAAAAAATAAATCGTACAGGAATTTACATTTAATTGCGAAACTTTTTTTTAGGCTGCGACAAATTGGTGAAAGCTTGACCAGGAAATTGAATTCCAGTATACAAAGTATAAAGTGTATAAGCAGCTGAATTGAGTATATCGGCGTCGTGGCTACCGATACCCGATCGAGCTACTTGAGTCGGCCCGATATCCGATGACGGTACCGATAACTTTCTATGTTTAATCCAAATATTAAAAGTACAAAAAAGACGTCGGCTGTAGTAGATAATAAATAATCAAAGAAAATACTTCTGCTATTTCTCTGCTGTGAAACGCAGCCGTCGTTAGCTTCCCGCTACGTGACTCCAGATATGTTAATCTTCACCTGCAGGACAGGTGGAGGAAGTACTCCAATTTGTTTACTTCAGTAAAAGTGGTAATAAAAACAGTGTATAAATACTCTGTAACAAGTTAAAGTACGAGTACATTTTTAAGTACTGGACACCTGGCAACTCATCTCTGCTACAGGCTACATTAGCCGCTACTAGCGCAACACACCTGGATCTGTGGATAAACGGTCAGCAGAGGAGAGTTGCATTGTGGGTAATGTAGTCGACCGTGTTCCGACAAGGGAGAAGAACTAGAGCACTTCTGGTTCTGCTGCATCGATTTAGATCCTTTTTATTTTTTGACTGAATATCTTACGGGAGTGCGATGATAAATCGGTCTGTAAAGAATATTTTAATAAAAATAAAAAAACACAACACACTTGCAAATGTATCTGATTTTAGGGCCTTTAGCCACGAATGGACTCCAGAGTTTAAATGGAGATTTAGGGGCCACAGAGTGTGTTGTTTGGGTGCACTGGCCCTCTATAACACCTCCTGAGGCATTAAGCGGGACAGTGGTGGACACCAGTGACACTGAAGTCACATATTTAACACTCAACAGTATGAGGTTGTCACACCACCAGCGGCAGCACCACCTTGAGCAAGGCACTGATCTGCTGAGCCACTGTGGATCAATCCAGATGATCACCCTGCAGCTCCTCCCTGCACAAACTGTCACACTTCATCAATAATAAGAAGTAATACAACCTTATTCCCCACAAAACAACATGCAGACAACAGATTATAATGCACTAATGAGACTCCATGAATAATGAAAGACTCAAAGTCCCATCAATAATCAATAATCAGACTTTACCTGTTCGGACTCTCTCTCGCTCACCGGGGTCAGGGGCATCCTGCCGGACATCTTCCCGCTTCCCCTCCGCTGCTTTCGGCCCTCTTCAGTCCGGAAGAAGCATCTCCTCCGCCGGCCGCTCTACAGCATCGCTCCCCGGGAACCAGGCCACCTCAGCGGGGCTCGGCTGGGAGGCTCCGCCGGCCGGAGGTAGAGGGAGGCCGGGGCGTCGGCTACAGGAAGGCCCGCTGTCTGCGTCGGTGCCGGAGGGAGACTTGCATTGGAGACAAAGACAGAGGAAGAGGAGGAAGAGGAGGAGGAAGAGGAAGAGGAGGAAGAAGAAGAAGAAGAAGAATCGAGAAGTGTAAAAGTAGAAGTCCTTCCTGCCACTTCCAGCGGTTCGTCAGCTCGCACAGCACCACTGCGGAGCTACAAAAAAACCCCACATAAAACTATGACGTCAGAGCTCCTCCTCCCCGTCATCCTCGTCGTCATCCTCAATATATCCCAGCATCCTCAGCTGCTTCCTGCAAAAAAAAAAGAAAAAAGAAAACCACTCAAACGCACTCCCTTTTGGGGGATTCTGTAGTCTTTCGCACGGAAGTCTTTTATTTTGAAACATTTGTTACTGTTTTATTGCGCAATCAGCAAAGACACTTCCTTTGAGCTGTTACATTGTTGCAGAAAGTTTATTACTTTATTACTCAATTTAAACTGATCAAATTATATGATTTAAAGGAGACACATCGTGCTCATTTTCAGTTTCTACTGGAGGCAAAAATTCTGCTCTTTTATTTCTAAAATATTTCAGTATAATATATTGTAACGTATGTGAAAAAAACAAAAAATGTATGGTCCTATATTTATATATATATATATTAATACATGTGTAGAGATAGTATTATTATATATATGTTATTACGATGGCTTCTTCGGTCGGTCAAATTTGTATTCTGCTGCCATCTAGTGGAATATCTGCTTTGTTGCATTCAAGCTTTTAGTGAAACTTTTATAATAATTATTATTATATATATTTGCACTTTATATTTGTACAGCACTTTAAGAGGTACTCAAAGGTTCTTTACGTGGTAAAAACAGAAACAATAAAAGCAATAACAATATAAACAAGGATGAAGGGATGAAAACTGTAAAAAAAAAAAAACATACATAACTAGCATCACAGATTAAAAGCGGACTCATGCTGAATAATTTTAGATTGCGTAACTCACAGAATATATGAGGATTACAGGGAAATGTAAATGTAAGGAGTCACTTAAAATCTTGAATTATAAACTCAAGTTAATCTTTCTAATGAGCACAGGGGACATGTTTAAATCATAACCAATTGTCTCTTAAATTAACATTAAGACAGTTTAAACTGTTATAATCAGCTGCTCACTGAGATGATTATTATACAAAACAACCAAATATATGGTCACTAGTATTGGACTATTTCTATAAATAAGATAAATTAATAAATCAGTAACTGGATATTTCAAAGTATCCACAGTCCGATACATTTAAAATAAAACCGTTTATATTGAAGATTAAAAAAAGGATAAAAGTCACAGAAAAATATAAATAGATAAAACGTTTGCTCCAAAACCAGATTTAAACTGAAATACGATTATTTTTTAGATTTATAAAAAATTCTCAGAGATAATATGATGAAATTTGAAATTCTAGTCATCTAAAAGTTACATTGAAACAACTCAAGAGATGCCCAAGAATAGGACCGATCTTAAACAAAAAGTAAAACGTTTTCTTAATTAATGCGGGAAAATCACAAATGTCGAAATTTAACTTGAAACTCAAAAGATCTGTAAACATTTGAATAAACACAAAATAGGAAACGTGTGAAAATAGTTTTTTGTAAAAGGTGTCATTTCTATAAATATAACTTTTAATGTGCATTTTCTGTCACTGTAAACAAAACAAAAAAGATCTAATCAAAATCATTCAAATTATTTTATCTTTTGAGAAAGATTGGAGGCCCAACTATAACATATGTACACAATGTTTTATGTTTCAATACGTTTTACTGACCTTAGAGGTAAGTTTCAAGGTTTCATGACAGAAAAAAGCTCAAAAACGTTTCCGATGAGAGTAATTTTAATTTTTTTACACATTCAAGCTTTTCTCAACCACATCTTTGCTCAGTTGTAATGCAACCAAAACGACACGATTTTTTAATTTTTTTTTTTTAAATCAAGTGTCCAACAACATTCAAAGGCTTCGGTTTCCAAAACCTATAAACTGGTCGTGTTTAGAAGGTAACCTACAATTTCCGAAAACTTGCACAAGACATGACATCAACACCATGACCCTTTGAGGAGGTCAATGGCTACTGTGTTGCCTTAAGGCATTTTCAATTTAGTTTCTTAGATAATTAATAGTTGTACTTATTTCAATATATAATCAATAGCAGTATAGTTTTTCTGTTCACGCCCTGCCGTGGCGTTACTTCCGGTTTAATAATTTCCGGTGTGGGTACTTCCGGTTCAGTATCTGTCAGTGGTAGGAAGGCAACAGAACTGCATCCTCCAGAAATGAATCCGCTCGCATCCACTAGGAAGCATCTTAGAGGCAATGCCGTAAATTCATTCATGTGCAAACAGACGATGTATATTTGTATGTACAACTCTATAAAATACCATATTTAAGAACGCAGACTGAATACTTTGTATTGTCTTTGTTTTCACCACCGCATGTTGATGGAGAAGAGTGACAGTAAATGGTCAAACTTACGACCGTCTTCATTGACTGCGGTTTAACTCGGTGTTTAGAGTTTCGACACACTGCATGAGAACAATACAGCTACCCTTGAGCATTGCAGGAGGTCAATGGTAGGTCAAAGGCTACCCTTCGAGGAGGTCAAAGGCTACCCCTTGACCCTTTCGAGGAGGTCAAAGGCTACCCTTGACCCTTCGAGGTCAATGGTAGATCAAAGGCTACCCTCGACCCTTCGAGGAGGTCAAAGGCTACCCCTCGACCCTTTCGAGGAGGTCAAAGGCTACCCTTGACCCTTCGAGGTCAATGGTAGATCAAAGGCTACCCTCGACCCCTTCGAGGAGGTCAAAGGCTACCCCTCGACCCCTTCGAGGAGGTCAAAGGCTACCCTCGACCCTTCGAGGTCAATGGTAGATCAAAGGCTACCATCGACCCTTCCAGGTCAATGGTAGATCAAAGGCTACCCTCGACCCTTCGAGGTCAATGGTAGATCAAAGGCTACCCTCAACCCTTCTAGGAGGTCAAAGGCTACCCTCGAGCATTCAAGGTCAATGGCTAACCTTAATCATCCCAATTTGGAAATTGTGCGGGACCATTTAGACACAACCCTGTAAACCCTGTAAAAAAATAAGGAACGACACCACTGTGTTGTAGGAGTTTGGTTTAATATTGTATTGAAAAATAAATTAACGAAAATAACTTTAAAAGCAACAGAAGACAAAAAAGAAAAAAAGGGGAAAAAAAATAAATCCAGATTATAAACATTCTTTGCCAGCAGGGGGTGGAATCGCAGTGCTCATGTAAGATTAATTTACAAATATATATATAAAAAAGGAATTTATTAGACATATCCACAAATCACGAAAGCATTCCTTTACATCCAGTGAGCTGAATCTGGTCTACCACCCAAACCGTTGTTCTTCCAGCTACAAAAAGGTCTAGAAAATTTATATTTATATATGTATATATTTCATACACATGCCCTATGTGTGGATGAGGCTGTAAAAAACTGAACTGTACAAAAACAAAAGCACACAGTGGTGATGTTGTTGTGGATGGAATGGTATTTAAATGAAGAAAATAGGACAATGTGTTGATGTTTTGGAATGAACCTTTCATTCATCCGAGTTACGGAGTTTGGCTTTAAAAAGCGTTCATATTAAATGTGGGCGATGAAATAATTATTTGTTGTGTGTTTTACTAAACGGTTTCTGGTGCTTTAAAAACAAGATGAGGTGGTTCAGTCCGTCAGATTCGTCAGGATGGAAATAAAGACGAGGAATGACAGAGAGGGAATGACGCTCAAGTTAAATAACAGAATTAAATATCATCTAGAAAAAAAAAAAAAAAAGGTCTCAGCTGAACCGGACTGGAGGAACACATTTAAAAAGCTTTACTCTCTGAAACGCTGGCAGTCAGACCATCATCAGGAACTACCAGGTTAAATGTTTACAAGCATGATCTCCCAAAATAAGAAATCCAGAGATCATTGAAGACTTGAGGAATATATTCATGGCATTTACTTACTTTCTTTTTTTTGGCGATCAGAAATCAATATAAATTAAGTACAAAGTTGGAGCCGCGGAGGAATGATAAACTCAGTCAAGAAATAGTAACTAAATCGTCCGACTCCAGACGCGAGATCCATCGGAAAACATCTCCCTGAAATATGTAACTTTTAGGTAAACTAGAAAAAAAAAAGAAAAAGAAAAAGAAAAAGAGGTTTAATACTGAAACTCATCATATCACTGAAAATAACGATTAATCAAGATAAGATAATCAAGTCAACATTTAGCTTGCTACTTCAAGGGTCAGCTGGTTTTGGGGGAAGCTTAGCTTATTTTACTTACAGTTCCACTTTCACAGAGTCGGACAAACTCACGGACGTCTGGTTTTAAAACGGCAACTATCTGCCGATTTCTCCACGCAGAGAGAGTTCTCGCGATTTATTTGAAATGAGTTGGAATCACGATTGGTTTTTGTTTTCTAATGTTTTTGAAAATGCAGAGTGAAAATATTGTTTGTATAAAGACGTAGGTTTAACGAAAGGAAAAAAAAAAAGTTTGTTGTATTTTTAGCAAATTCACAAATGTCGTTTCTGTACTTTACATAGTTAGTACTTAAAAAGATGAAATCATACTGAACATGTGAGCCACTTCCCGTTTCCTGCTTTAAACCAGACGAAAAAAAACGAGTGATGCTAAGCTAACGTTTACTCTGTGAGCTTTCGACTGTGTCCCACATGATAGAAAGTCCTCTACAGAGGTCACGTGATGACAGCGAGTTCCATTCACTGAAGAAGACTGTGGGATACGGTTGAAAGCTCCAGGAAGAGCTTAGTGAACATTTACCTCAAATATTTGGTTGAGAATTAATCTCCTCGCTCAATAACTGCCCGAAAGATTTTTTTTTTTTTGTGGTAATTTCAAAAACGGCCATAAAAGCTTGCAGAGTTGAAGACCTCCTCACATCTTGAGGTGTGTTTGTCCACTTTTGAGTGGAGCCCACTAGACTCTCAGCCTGCACAGTAATGTAGACGAACATCCGTGAGTTTGTGATTCTGGGTAAGTAAGAAAAACTGTAAAAAAATCCCCCCGAAACCGAACTGGTTTTTTTTTTTTTTTTTTTAAAGTCCTAAAATCGTTGCGTCAGCCTGCAGTTTCCTGCCTGTTTGTCAGTCCGCTCAGTCTGAGAGCCTCCTATGAGTAAAGCTGTAAACTTTGGTTGTGACTCCTCCTCGTGACGCCGCCCAGCGACAGAAACCAACCTGACGGAGACGACAGGAGGGAGGAGGGGAACCGTGAGGAGGGTCTGTGGTCATGCTCTTCATTCATACATTCACATAAATGGGAATCGTTTATGTCTCTCTCTCACACTCACACTCACACACACACACACACTTGGGATGACACTCAGTGATTGAATAATGGCCCCTCCCACCAATAAATACCTTAACCCCGCCCACTGACAAAATAATAAAAATACATCACACTGCTTCGTCCGGGGTCTACGGCGAGTCCTTAAACCTCCAGCCAGCACGGTGAGGAACCTTCATCTACAGTCTGAGAACAAAAAACTCATTTACACGGCTCACACCGTCCTAAAAAACGTTGTTTCAAAACCGAGCAGAGAGTGAGGGAGAGGGGGCATAAACGTGACGGGGGAATCAGACGGCGGCCCGCTAGTTTTTCTTCTTGACATTGTTGTTCGAGGCGAGCCGGGGCCGCGGCGCCGGGATCAGGCTTCCCAACGGAACTCGACTCCGAGCCACTTCGAAGAGTTTGGAGAAAACCTGGAGGAGGAAGAAGGAGGAGGAGGAGGACAGGTGGATTAGCGCCGTACTATGATAGTTTTGGAAAGTAAAATTTACCACCAACTGAACTTTAAAATGGTGTTTTCACAGTTTGTAAACACCGCAGAACAAACTGCTTAAAAGTTTTTCCCATTAAGCCCAGTTTTATTTCAGGAAAGCTCATCCTGACATTCACTTTGTTCGCAGTTATGCAGATGACACACAATTATATCTCATATAAATCCAACTTAGCTTTGCTTCCCTTGACCTGGGACGAACCACGTCTATTGCGCAATCCTGTCTGGTTGTATCAGACGTGTTTGATAAAGTCAGGACTGATCCATTGTGTGGGATTATAATATAAATGATTGCAGGATTGAAGCTGAGCAGCATGAATGCCTCCGCTCACGTTCAGGAAGCTACAGCTGATTTCCCGTGGCGAATTTAAAAATAGTCTTATTAGGTCGTTAAAATAGTTTGAGGATCTTTTTCCCGCATCTGGACCAAACTAAGGGACTTGTACAGGTTGTTAAAAACGTACCTTTCGTGGAGTCCTCTGGAGGCATTGAGAGAGAAAATAAAAAGGAGGAAGGATTAGAGGAAGAGGAGGATGAAAATGAGAAGGTGAAGGATGACAGAAATGTGTTGAAGTGAATCAAGGATCAGCACTGAGTCTCAACTATCAGTTTAAAGTTTTTTTTTTTTTTTTTTTTTTTTTTAAAAAGAGAGCAGATCAAGGACGTCCAGAACAGAAACCACAGAACGGCTGAATTCAACCACAAATTTCTTCCCCCAGAAGGTCGAGATGGTTTGAAGTCTTTAAATGCCGGCGCAGATACGGGACGGAGTTTAAGTACAGACAACTAAATAATAATTTTAGAACGTTATTCGAGGAATGTTACAGAACTTCGCTTTCATTACAAAAACAACTAAATGAATCAGTCTAATGTATAAACTGAACCAGCCGTGCAAGAAGATTAAGAATCTGACCAGATGGCAACTTCCAGTACTTCAGGTTCTGATTCTCTGTATTATTGACACATTCAGGCCGTACCAAGAAAGTACTGAGGTTAAATAAAACAGCCCTATTTGTTATGGTCTATTAGAAGAGCTTCATTAAATCAACAAAGGATTCTACTCCTTACTAACTAATCTATTTTCCCCTGAATGTGCATTCAGGTAGAGATGATACATGATGTGTTTTTAGAAGCAGCTAATTGTATTCAATTCACAGTTTTCTTCTTTCTTAAAAGGATATTGTTTTTATTTAGTTGAAGACATTAGTTTTCACTGCTTATTTTCGTTTATGATAATAACCCTCATGGAAACGCACTCCCTTCAGTTTTTCTGAAGCGACAGCGAGTAGATAAAAAAAAAAAAGGAGTTTTCGGTGTCGCTGACGAGAGAGAAGCACGCGAGGCCCGTCCTCTCACCTGTTCCCAGAGGGTTTCGGCCACCCGGTCGATGATGCCGCCGACCTCGCGGAACTCTCCGGAGTATTTGACATAGGCCCAGATGCAGAGCGCCGTCAGAGCCACGCCCATCAGCAGGTTACACAGCGTGGCCACAGAGTTGATGCCCACGAAGCCCGTGACCAGCGACACCACGTACATGACGAAGATGACGGCGAACAGCGTGGCGGGCGTCCGCGCGGCGAAGAAGATGTTCTTGCCGTCGTTGTGCTTGCCGAAGTTGGCGTAGGCCACATCGAGCTCCGCCTCCAGCTGCTCCTGGTAGCGCCGGCAGAAATCCTCGCCGCCCATCTTCTTCACGGAGCGGAAGTGTCGCACCGACGCCTGCCGCAGCTCCGCGTGACGGCGCTCCAGCTCCGCCGGGGAAATGTAGGGTTTGTCTCCGCCGCAGACCTGCAAACGGAACAAGATCGTACACACACACACACACACACACACACACACACACACACACACACACACACACACACACACACACACACACACACACACACACACACACACCTCAAGATCTCATCAAAAATCTGAAAGTAAAAGTATTTCATCAACCAAATCCTGGACCTCCGATATCCAGTTTGTGATGCATTACCTGCTCCATGCTTTTGTTGTACAAGTCTTTGGCGCCTGCTACAGCGGCAAGGTTATTGGCTTCAGCTGTTGCCTAGGCAACAGATGACAAAACATAGATTCAGCATTGAGTCAACACATTACAGATAAACAGTCCTTCTACGAGAAATGAGATCTGCTCCGGTCTCCTCTGATGGCTGTACGGTTGTTAGTAGTAGAGTGTGTGTGTGTGTGTGTGTGTGTGTGCGTGTGCGTGTGTGTGTGTGTATATACACACACACTATCAAATATAAATGTATCGACTCGTACATAAATATGTCTGACCCATTCAGAAGGTTTCCCACAGTGAGAAGAATTTAAAAAATGTTTTTGAGATAAAAAAAAAAAAAAAAATCATCAAATATCACGATTTAAACTGTCCAGCAGGCGGCGCTGTTACACAGCAACATTATCTTGCGTATCATATCATGTTGCGTATGAGCTGAGCTGACCTGCAGCATTGACTTGGGGTGAGGAAGCTCCTCCCCCTGGTAGATCTTCATGTAAGCCTGAAAACACAACGGACAGATACACACAGAAACAATCAGGAGTCTAAATTCTCTTTCTGGAGGCATAAAAAACATTTACAAAAAGACAACCGGAGATTTAAAAAAAAAAACAAACACACAACTTTAAATTCTGATGTTATTTAAGATGTGAATTTAAGAAAACGGACCCTTTCTTTCTCAGTGAAGCGGCAAAACGATTAATGAGAAAACACTCCCCAACTCGAGGTCCACTTACTAGCTTTTTCGATCAGGATTTCATAATCGGAAGAGAGTAGAAACGTATTCTTATATTAGTCACCAGAAATCCGTAACTAAGAATTATTATTATTATTATTATTATCATCATCATCTCGTCTATTAAAACTGTAACCTTCTTCCCTCTTTTGTAGAATGAGACTCACATTTTTCAGACATCTCACTGCAGTCTGAAAAGTTCCTGGCATTTTCCTAAAAAGTACCATTCATTTCCAGAATTTCTTTTTTTTTAATCTGTTGAGGACATTTAATGTTTTTTTTTTTATATTCTGGGACTTATTTTGAAATGATGCCAAAAATGAATTTCACCTTGCTGTAGTTTGGTAAAAATGTAGAAATGCATTTCTCTTGCGGTCAGTAAACCAAGTGATGTCACAGGTTGAAGCGCTACAGTCTGAACTCACTTTGAAGTAGTGCAGCAGCTCTCTGCAGGTGATTTTGACTCCTCCGATCTCTTTTTCCACCAGGTTTTCTGGCGAGAGCAGCGTCGGCACGAGGTCCACCAGCTCCTTCTTAAACTCCTCATCGATATCTGAGACACACACACACACACACACACACACACACACACACACACACACACACACACACACACACACGTCACAAAGCCGGACTCGTTTTGGACTGGACTACTTGTGTCTGCGTTCGGGGCTTCACCTCTGAGCCGCCCGTCGAAGTGAGGGTTGGTGGCCACCTTGAGGCCGGGGTGAGGCAGCAGGAAGCAGCCGATGTTCGAGAAGCACGAGTGGATGTGTTTCCTGACGTTCTGCAGCTCCTCGTGTTGGTTCTGCTTCACCTGATCGCAGACGGGAACAGAGCATCAGTCCGGAGGCGTGAACACCAGTAGTGGTTCTAGTTGAGCTCCGCCCCTCGGTACGACGCCAGGAAACTAACCTGCAGCCGCTTCTCCAGGAAGCTCAGTCCTCCCTCCAGACCGTACGGATGCTCGTAGGGGTAACTCCAGTCTCTGATCAGGAACATCAGACTCTGAACAGAGGGACATTCAGCTTATTGATCCAGGATCCACCATAGATTAAACATCATATTTATTTAAAAAAAAAAAAAAAAAAAGGGAAAAGATAAACAAGAACATTTATTCCAAAGAATTCCAGCTTTAGATTTTGTTTGCAAAACAAATAAGAGTTGCACAAACATAAAAGGGATACTTTTAATATTTTGAAGTGGGGGTAGTATGAGGTACTTCTCTATATTACCTGTATTTCCACAATAGATGGCGGTCAGCCCAGCCACAGTTTGGAGAAACAGACAGGAGTACCAGTATGTGAGCAAAGCAACATACTGCTGTGGACGGGGGCAGCACCAAAAACATAAAAAATAAATAAATAATAATAAGTGTATGCTATATGTAGAATATTTTCACCGCTGCATTTTGCCGTGAAACAGACCGTTCCAACGAGGATCCGAAGCAGTTATCGTTGCTCTCTTCAAATCCACAAGACTCCATTGACAAAAACAGTAATTCTACTTTACAGAACACGAGTGCTTGCCGGTCTACCGCCGCCTCCATCGGTTAGTTCGTTTGTGAGACTGGTGTTTAAAAAAAAAAAAAAAAAAGGGTTCGTTTGGCTTCAACAAAGTCACACAATGATGCAAACAAACCAACTGACGGAAGCTGTGGCAGACCACCAGCAGGAGGCTGGAATAGGTTTGGCTGCTGCCCCCCCACCCCCCCCACGTCCACAGCAGTACACGCCTTTGCTTCTGGTTTCTCCAAACTGGGAGCGTGCCGACCGCCATCTACTGTAGATACACCGACTACGGATCGAGACCTCATACAATCCCTCTTCAAATAATCTGAACGAGCCCTTTAAGATGGAGCATCTAAAACCAGCTCCCCCTAAGGAGAGGGACATGACCGAGCTAAAGCCGATTGATCGGTTTCTTAAAACTGAAAGAATCCAGTCATTAAACACAAGTCTCATTTAGTCATTCGAGGACTGAAGTTCAAATCTTGCGTTTATCACGTGTCAGACGATAAACCACGTCACAAAAAAAAAAAAAAAATCAAACTGAATATTATGAGGACGAGGAACGTGGTTAGCAGATCCCACCTGAAAGGGTTTCTCGTATACTTCCTCCATGGCCAGTCGTCCGTACTCCGTGAAGAGCTGAGGAGAGAAAACAACCAGCCACTTAAAATCCAATCAAGCTTCACAGCACAAGCATAAAGCTCAATTAGTGTGGGACAAATGCGTGCATACGTCTTTCTGATTCATCCGGTCCATGAAAGCTTTTCCATTTGCTGCTCTAAACACTTCTGCCATCAGAATAGTCTTTCGTGCTGCTGCAGATATAAAGATTTGATTGTATTTATAAAAAATTAAAAAAAAGAGAGAGCGCAAAGCTGGGTTGAAGTTGGCCTGACTGATGTTTGTTGCATCTTCACAGCCGCTTCTTTGTCAGAACCCGTTTTCCCCAATTAATTTTAATTTTTCCAAGGACCATAATCCAACATGTGCCTCATTCAACTCTGGTGAGGGGAGAATTTAATTTAATTTGTTTAAATAAGTAAATAAAACTGAAATAATATGAAATCCAAAAAGACCCCGCCCTCCACCGCTTGATTGACAGGTAATCTCTGAGGCATTGAGACCAAAGATGGAAGAGAACCGTACACTGAGAGACACTTTCTGCCACATAAGGCCGCCTGCTGCTGGGTTTAGTTCAGTTAATCCTGACCTGAACACATCACAGGACACCCGATATGGAGCTCTTCACTCACAAGGCGATGCGGTTAATCTGTTGGGACTAGAAATCACAATACAGCTGCTCTATAAGGCCGGACAGTGAGAGGCCTCGTCATCAGGAATGAAACAACAACAACTGACCTAAACGGGACAAAAAGGATTGTTTAACGCTAAAAATGGCAAAAATTAGTAACCAACTAAAAAAAATAAAAATAATCATGAGGCAGCTTTGATTGAGGTGGTGCATTTCATGATGTTTGGATCCCAAAGGTCCTTCCCTTCTCCAACAGTAACCACACCGCACCGTTACCCAACCACGACCATCTCAAACCATCAAGCTGAACACAGCCACCTGAAAGTAACCATCTCCAGACTCCCACTGGAACATAAACCCCATCACATGTTTAAGCCAATAATCCTGTCGAGGCAAACATGACGGCTGAAATGAGCGACGGCCCAAAGGGAACCCCATGGAGGATACTTAAAAACCACCAAGGAACCGACCAAAGCGACAGCTCAACGGACGAAAGAATAAAGACAAGACGGTTATTGGCGATGCACCGATTGACCTGCCGATCAATCTCATATAAACCGTTTTAAAAAGCCCCAAATAAGCCGAGAAGATTCGAGGAACAAGCTTAAAAACCAAGTTTTGACAACACAAAAAAAGGTCCCGAACCGGTTTTTTATTATGAAAATATAAAAATCAAGTTTAAATTTTCTACGAAAGACAAGTTGCAAAAATATTTTTTTGTGTATTCTGTCAATTACTGTTCTCATATAGAAATGTAATGAAAATTGGCAAGTCGGACAAAAGAAGCAGAAAATTGGAAACTGCTAAGAAAAATTGCAATCGGTACATCTGTAATAGCTTTTAATAAAATCTTTTGATATGAAGCAGCAGCTTAATTTATTATGAAGTAATAAATACTTTTGTATACAACATATCTACAGACTTTACACAAACGGAAACGCAGTATGTGCCATGTAGGTAAATTATATTTAATTTAACCTCTTAGATTACATTACAACATGTAGGTATTAAGTTAAATACTAGTTATTCTCGATCGCTTATTAGATAATTTTTACAGATTTACAAATAAATAATATCCAATGTTTTTCTACTGGATGCTCGTGGAGTTCGTGTGAGCCGCTCATAAATAATAATAATAAAAAAAAAAAACCTGTCTGCAGGCTGATTACTGACCTGGAGGTGCTGGAGGTCGTCTTCCTGGACGTTCTGGGACAGGTTGTACACCTGAAACACAACAACAACAACAACAACAACAACAACAACAACAACCCCGTTATTCACCTGGTGCCGTCACACCAAGACCGTCATCACTTTTAAAGCCACACAGATCTCTTCACAGCAGTCGGATCACAGCTGACCTGAACGGAGCTGGTCATGGTGCTCAGGGCGAACAGCGTGGCGCAGTCTTTGATGGTCGACTGGCTGTCAAACGCCCCCTGTGTGTCGATTAGTAGAACTGCAACCTGCAAGAACAACAACTACAAGTAATTCACTATTTTAAAAGTATAGTTATAGTAATTAGTTTGGATCTCACACACACACAAAAAATTGTTGGTACCCTTCAGTTAAAGAAAGAAAAACCCAAAATGGTCACTCAAATAACTTGAAACTGACAAAAGTAATAATAAATAAAAATTTACTGAAAATGAACAAATGAAAATCAGACATTGCTTTTCAATTGTGGTTCAACAGAATTATTTAAAAAAAACCAAACTAATAAAAATGGCCTGGACAAAAATGGTGATACTCTTAACAGACCTCACTGCGCTTTCGGCTGCATTCATTTAAAATCCGGCACCTTCCCGCAACTTTATGAGGAAGTTTATGATGCGTCCATGTGTGTCTTTAGAACGTAACCGCCGTGAAACGGAAGAATAAAGCAGCCAATGCTGCGACTACAAATGATATATGAACTATAGGCGTTCAGAAGGCGCTCGCTTTGGGGGTCGGCCCGTGGACTGACCTTGCAGCCGTCTGGTTTCTCCACCACGAACACCTCGCTCCAGGCCAGGATGCCCGTGGTCTCCCTCTCGCAGCCGCCTCGCCAGGTGAAGCCGGTCAGAGGCTCCTCCTCGCCGCCGACCCACGAGTCCGACTGGACGGAGACAAAGAGAGGAGGGCGGAGAGGTCAAGGCCAATGATACTACATTCAGATTCCAGCCTCAAATCCAGAATGAGGCAACACGTGGAGAGTTATTTACTTCATGGGATGAGCATTTACTGTCAAACAGGAGGTTGTTGAGTTAATCACAGACTCTCCCTCCCCTTGATATGCAGTTTATTAGAGATTTTCTGTTCTAAAAATGCTTTTATCCCATTTGGAAATTTTGGGTGTCGCATTTTGAAGCGCTGTGCAGATATTATTCAGGGTTTACAAGCTTTCTCTGAAAAGTTATAATATTGCCCGTTTACATCCGACATGCGAGTTCTGTATTAAGTCAGACTTTTAAAAAGGAAACCATCTTTTAACCTACAGCATCTTTAAACAGGAACATAAGTTGTTAAATGTTGACTGACAGAGGAAATGAATAAGAACTGATGGTCGGTAGGAGAGATTAATATTAATTACATCATAGTCTATGACAATATATTTGGTCACATCATCAATACACGTCGGGATATAAATAATTTTCTAGTAATCTGTTTTATAAAAAGGCCACAAACCAAAAAAAGAGGTTTAAAAATTAGTCTGTTTTACTGTAATTTAGTAAATCAAATGATAACAAATCAAGATATTTTATCATATTAATGCAGAACTTGTCAGATTCACTGATTTGCAATATTACTTATAATAACAAATAAATGTAAAAGGCTATAACTACTATGATAAAATAAAAATCCGACACTTGATTTTCTCATGAAATGCATCGTCATCTTCATCCACCCCTTATGATTATTAATACACGTGTAGTCATCAGCTTAAGCGGGAAAAAGCTTCTGTACGGTCTAATCCCGTTCTCACCCCATGACACCTGTGTTAAAAAAATAAATAAAACAGCCTTACCATGACCTGACCTGCGTGGGCGGGGCTTAATCTATGCATAAAGATGGCCATTATGTGTGGAATAAGCAGCAGTGACCCTCTGCGGAGGCCCAGCCACAGAGCCGCCATTGTGTCGGCCTAAAATCCTCTTTACAGCCTCACGAAACCCTCCAGAATGTTCCTCAGCGCTTACCGTAGATTAACACGGCCAAAAGGTCGGGTCACAGACCAACTCTTAGTTTCCTCTGAACCGGGGCACCGCTTCAAAACACAAACAGGGTGGGTTTTTTTGCTGCAGTGTTTTTTTTATTTTTTTTTTTATGCCAAGAACTAGAAGATCACGGCAAAATATATTTGTTTCTCAGCCAAAAGGAGTTACAACGAAATTATTGTCATCAATTTAATTTTGCATTGACAAACTTCTACTGATCTTATGAAATCAAAACCTCAAAAATAACCAACATTAACCCTGAAAATACACGACTGTCAAGATTAAACCAGGACAGTCTTTTTATAGATCCGGAAACACAGGAGACAAACAACAACAACAACAACAACAACAGTCTGATATCAGCATCTAATCTAATTATCAGACGGGCGAGGCCTGTTGGAACTGCAATCCTTTAGAACTTGAAGATCTATCCGCCGATTGAAAGCAACCGAAGGAAACACGACTGAAAATGTCAGAGAACACGAGGCGCATGATCACTCACATGTTGCCCACACGCATTATGTTGAAACAAGTTATAGGTGGCTTAGTTTCAGCTGAATTTAAGAGCGAGGACTGTAGATTACGTCCTCAAGTCTCTCACAGAGTGGGACTGTTGGGGATCTCCTCACGGGGAGTAGAGACGGCAGGAACGATCACAGCCACAAACGACTCTTTTAGTGTTGGATTTTTTTATTATTATATATTTTTATATATATATATATATATATATATATATATATTATTATATTATATATATATATATATATATATATATATATATATCCTAAGATTGAAATCACAAGGCATTTTTGATGTAAGTTTTAATTTAACTTAATCCTTAAAACCAGGACATGCATATCCTTTAAAGAGGTGACAGTTGAGAAATCCTCGATGAGTTATAATAGTTACTGAACTTGCCTGTCAACATATCCGCCCCCATGACAACTGAGCAGACGCCACCCACTGATGAAGAACGTAGATACAGTTATAAGCTACAGAAAAAAAACTATAGTTAGTGGAACTTGTTTTGCCAAAGTACTTTTTGTTAAGAACGAGCTTCACTGCATGACTGAAATTCACTCATAGCTCAGTGGTCACGAGTCTCAGAGTCTTTAGGTTCGACTCAAGTTTATTGTCATCGCACCGAGTTGAAGTACTCAACAAAATGCAGTTTAGCATCTAACCGGAAAAGCAAAAAGAAGTTGGAGCGCAGAATGCATGTGTGTGTGTGTGTGTGTGTGTGTGTATGTGTGTATAAATCAGTCACAGAAAGAGATATATAGAAACTCACTTGTGACATTTTGCCCAATTTAGAATTGATAATTGAGATCTGGATATCGATTAGAAACATTTTCTATTTACGTCTCACAAGACTCCCGTCGACGCGGTTACCTGTTTGTACATGAAGCGCAGCATGAAGTCCAGCAGGAAGGACTTGCCCTTGCGGAAAGCTCCGGCCACCGAGACGACGACCACGTGGAGGTCCTGCACCTCCTCCTGCAGCAGCAGCCGCTCCAGCGCCTCCTCCTGCAGCGAGAACGAGTGCTCCTCCTCGTCCGCCACCACGATCTGCACCGGCCGGGCCCCGCCAACATCTTCCTCCTTTAGCAGGTCGTCTTCCTCCCCCCCCTCCTCCTCCTCTTCTTCTTCTTCTTCCTCCTTCCTGCGTCTCATCGGGGATGTGTCGGCTTCAAACCTGTGGCCACCTGAGAGGGAAAGCTGTGGTTAAAGTTTGGCCGACTGGAAGAACATCACCCTTCCCGAACGGGGACGTCTGCAGCTCTACGTCCTCCAGCCGACAAAACGCCACATTCACACTCCTGGAAACGTCTCCTAACCTCTCGCAAAATATAAATAAATTGGCACGAGAGAAAAGATATTTCATCGGCGCCTGGATTTTGTGATCCGCTCGATAGATAAACACTTCTACAAAGCGGCGTGCAGCAGAGTGGACGCGGTCTTCTCTCTGCAGCCGTGATGGCCGACTTTCCCTTCAGGGATCAATAAACTCTGATGTTCAGAAGCGACGGCCGTTGTCAGACGGGAAAAGAAAAGTTTCCTGACCTCCTCCGGTTAGCGAAGCTTCACAGGAGAGGAAGGAAGGAAGGAAGGAAGGAAGGAAGGAAGGAAGGAAGGAAGGAAGGAAGGAAGGAAGGTTTACAGTAAATAGACAGAGCCACCGGTCAGTGTTGTTCTACAGAGACGGCTTCATCCCCTGGACGAGTACGGCCTTCTGCTCTCCTTGTATGGCCGCAGTTACACTTCACTGACCGACAGAAATCTGGATATTTCAGGAAGATTATTCAACTCTTTTTTTTTTGGATGCTTCGGGCCTTCATCCGATATGTCGGAGTGAAATAAAAACGTTTGGTCGTGTCTCGCTCACCGGTCTGAAACAAGCTGCAAAGATTTGCGGAAATACTGCAACGTTTTCGTTGCGGGAGAGCGACAAAAGTCTCCGGAGTTTCAGTTTCAGGGGATCGGGACCCCGTGACCTCGCGGTTACATGACAGTGCTTACGCCGCGTCTTGTGATTGCAAAGCCAACCCGAGCAGGCGAAGCCCCCCCCCCCCTCCCCTCCTCCTCCTCCCCCCGAGCAGCCTGCGGCCTCGTGGGAAGAAGAGTCTTCATTCAGGTCAGTGTAGAGCGGGGTCGGGGTCAGGGCCATGTGAGGCAACGCTCTGCGGGCGGCAACACGACGACAGCGATCTACAAGCACCTCGCTGGTTCAAATACACACTATCACATCATCCGGAGGAGAGGACAGTAAATAATGTACAAGCTCACATGAAAGAAAAAAAGAAAAAAAAAAAAAACACAGTTTAGGGACGCCTTTTGGAGGAGTCGTACTTGTGAGAAGACCAGTGATCCGGTAAATTCAATGTCCCAATGTTCTCTCTGTTGAGCACATGAGCTGCCTGAGGATAAATACGTCCACAGTGTAGAGCAGAAACCGGCCTAAACTTTTTGTGATGTAGGCTACGATGAGGTTGAGGAACGTGACTCCCGAGTGTCAGACTTAAAGACACCTCCTGGTGTAAGGTACCGCCTCCATAGCTACGCCTGCTTGCTTTAATAAACCCGACGCGGGTAGATTCACATAAATTTGATCTCGTGGTTATACCGCGAGTTCAATGGTGTTATTTATCAAAATACCATCATTTTAAGCCTCTGGTAAAAGTTTAACATTCCCCAACTGGCAAGGCTGCATACTTCAGTCAATAAGCTTCTTCTTCTGTTTTTTTTTTTTTTTACACTGCTTATCAAACAGCTCAAGCTGATAAGTGGATTCCGGTCAAGTCATTTCACACTGGTTAACTTCCTTATAACGGAGATCAAGTCACCCCCCTCCATCAGTCACCATCATTAGAGGACTCTGGTCTGGGTTCTGCTCAAATGCCGGTTATTAGACCGTCAGCAGCACAGTCTGGTCTGCCTGCATTCACAAGAGACCGGCACACTCTCCCTGGCCTGGGGACACACTCCCGAGTGGGGCAACATTTCGCTAAACTTTTACTGTCACGAGGGAAAACTGCAGTTCTTCCTTTAAACTGCAGCTGTGATTTACAGTCTGGAGAGTTTGAGTCTTAATGTGGATCTGTATTAAAAAAAAAAAGAAGAAAAAAAAAGGACAATAACTATCCCAGTACAGTTTCACATACATTCATGACTCCTCTTCGAGGAAAAGCCGGCATGTCCCCCAACATTGTATACGACAGCCGGTCCTACTGCTACGTAAGAAAAGACATTACACAACAAACTCCATTCACAAATCTTCTAGTTTAAGGTTGATGTGGCTCTTTGAAAAAGCCCGGGCCTTGTCAGAGATCTACAACAAACAATGTTCAAGCCTCGAGACCATCAGTTTTGATTTGGCATACGATAACAGAGCCGTAAACGCCGGCGTACGTCAGTATCTAGTGGCAATCCTCCTTCGTTCTGCAGTTCGGAGACTTCTTAATGGGAGCTCAAAATGTGAATCTGGAACAAGAGGATAACCACACACAAGCAGAGTTATGTATACACCACATGGCTTAGTTTTTGCCCCACTTTGGTCTTCGCACATAGTGTGCAGTTCCCCACACACACAGCTCAGTGAGGCTCTCTGCAGCTGCAACAACACAAGCAGCAGCACCTACTTTGTGTAGCTCAAAACACTCAGGTTCACCCTGGTAAACCACACACACACACACACACACACACACACTTTAAAAGCAACAGAACAATTCTAGCAGTTACCATGTTGACAAAAGCACCGATAAGAAACCAACCAAGCCAGAGGCTTCCTCTTCAGCCAGCTTGTGGGTCAACAAGCAAACCCAGCTGGGAGATCTCCCCAGCTACTTGGTTGTGATACAGATCAACCTGCCTCAGACACTGAGCAGTGGTAGAAATGACACAATGAGGTAGAGAGTTGGACGTCTAGCAGCTGACAGTAACACTGTAGCTGCACACTGACAGCTGCTCACAACGACAAAGTTCATTTAAAAAAAATCGCCTATTTAATATTGCTTCTGCGGGGGAAAAAAAACAAGCCGAATTAAACATCGTGATTAATAATACTGAAATAGAGTCGATTTAAGGGTAACGGTATTAACCCTTTCCAGCAGGAGAGGGGAGTTACCTTAAATGGTCGATTTTTTAAATACAGTTCGGCGTTAGCGAGTCGACATGGCTTATTCTTACAAGCATGTTTTGTAACCCCCCCCTCCCCTACCCTCCTCCCACCCACCCAAACGCACACACGCGCACACACACCTGTGATGTGTGCTAGGCTGAATGACATCACACCTTAGTGTAAGTTAGCCGTTTACCTGCGGACAGGTAACGGAGGAACAATGAAGAACCAGCTGATCCGCTCACAACAAACACACAAGGTGAGCCCCGCTGGACGGCTCCGACGACCCGCTCCCCGATCACACACCCGATCACAGCGGGGATGAGTCGACACCCCCCGCGGGCCGCTGTCACTGCGACGGTTTTTGGACAATTTTAACTCCGCTCGCGACGCGTTGATTTTTGCGGCGGGACGTGATTATTCGACAAAAAACGGCGCGTCGCCCCGCCGCGTCGCTCCCCCTGGTCCCCCCCTCCCCTCCCCCCGGTCCCCCGCCTCCGGGAGCACACGGACAGGGGGACACGCACTCGGAAACTCCCCGCCGTCGTCCGTCGCGTCGGCGAGCCTCGTTTCCACCCTCGGTGGAAGCGTCGTTACCTTCTTTGAAGACGCTGTTCTTGTGATTCCGCTGCTTCAACCTGTTCTCCTCCGCCGCCATCTTTGTCGACCTGCTGATAGCGGGTTGCCTCTGGTCTGACGTCACGGAGCTTGGAGCTGCGGTGGTGTCCGCGCGGTCCTAAAGTACGACGATCTGAAGCCCCGCCCACCCCTGTTGATGTTAGCCCCCCCCCATAGAAGTACATTCAGATTGAGATTACAAGTACAAGTACTAGGACAACGAAATGTAGTTTAGCATCTGACCAGAAGTGCAAAAAGAAGCAGTAAAAGTGCAGTTCAATGTTCTAGATAAATAACAGTATAAATATAAATAACAGATAAATAATAAAAAAAGAAAGAATAACAGTGAGTAGTACATGGAGTACTGCATTAAAGTACACATTCGAGGTACTTGTACTTTACTTGAGTATTTCCATTTTATGCGACTCAATACTTCAACTCCACTGCATCTCAATGGGAAATATTGTACTTTTCACTCCACTACATTTGTCTGACAGCTGTGGTTACTTGTCACATTACTTTTTCATCCCCTTCCCTTCCAGTGTAAACCACATGTCTCCAGATGTGTTGATTTTAAATGTTTGTGATAACCTGAAGGATGAAGTGTTACTACGATGGGTCAACTTTTTAAGCTTTTAAACTGTTTGAAAAGCCTCTTGGATCAGCTGGAAAATGCATCGTCACAAAGCTGAAAACAGGTCTGTTTTTCTGAGCTCGTGATAACTTCACTTTGCAAAGATAGGTGGTTCTCACGGTACAAACATGTGATCTTATAGAATATGATGCATCGCTGAAGATTAAACTACCCTTCCGTGCGTAAAGGAGTTAAAAAGCACAACCGTAAACATCTAAAGCAGTAAAATTCAACAGTGGCATTAATCCAGAAACAGTACAACACTGACAGTTAACATTTCACTGCACAATGAATACTTGTACTTTTCAAACTTTATTTACATTTTACTGCTAACACAAGTAAGGTTTTGAATGCAGGGCTGCTAAAGTAAAAGAGTCAGTCATCCATTTTCATTAAACAATAAACATCTGTGTAAAGTTTTCTGTCCAGTGCAGAGGTATCATATGAACAGTTGGTCCCAGTGTCATGCTTAAGCTTTTCAGAATCAATGATGAAGCCCTGAATGAGAAAATGCACTGTGGGATCATTTCTCACTTCAGCTGCAGGTGGATAAACAACTCGTACCTGCTTGTACTCAGGAAAGTTTAACGTAAACGTCTCAGCCCAGAGGTGGAGTTAACAGTCAAAACTGTATTTTTTGGCCACTTGTTGGCAGTGCAACAAGCAGTAAACGTACTACCGACATATTATCATTATAAAACTGTTACGAACTTAACTTACACGTCCAGCAGTTAGAGAACAACGTGCTCATTCATTAGGAGTCATGCTTGTGTCTATACCTGATGCATGTAAGCCAAATATTCTTTCTTTTTTTAGCTCTGTTTTTGGTCTCCCCCTCCTCCTGAGGGAGATATCTGTCTTTTTAGCTGCTAAATGCTCCACTATGTTCCCCAGCTAGTCTTTGAATGTGTCTGTCTGGGTTTATCATAAAACAGCTGCCTGCTGCCGCTTGAAACAACACTGATAACCAAGATAGTAAAGTTGCAGATTGTAGAATAATAAAAATGTGCTGAAATAGGCCAGACAGTAAATGTGCTGCAAAAACTATGGAGCTAAAAAAGGTTTAAAAGCTTATAGAGTTGAGGGGACTGCAGAGTCAGTTGATGTCTCTGGAGCTTTCACATTAAACAAGTAATTTATTAATATAAAAAGCATTGATTAGCGAGGCTTTAAATATAGACATTGATTGTAAGATACATTTTGTTGGGATTGGAAAATTATTTTATTGTCAGATACTGTAGCTACAATCATATCATTTTAAAATATTTCCCCAGATTTTTAAAGTTATGTGTTCAAATTCACATTAGTTCACCACCCAACCCTCATCCCATAGTTTTGATATTATTAGGGATTTTTAAGGACGATACAAGTCGTGCTGAAACTGGGAACTGAACTGTTGTAAAATCCAAACCAGACCTAATTCAGCCTGAATGGCAGAACTTGTTGTTGAAACCTTGTGACTCTTCTGTGGGAAACAGATTTGAGTGAGAACAGTGAACTGATTCCTTCTTGACATGCTAAATACTGCCTGTCAGGGGAAAATGTCCTGCTTCTGTTACTCTGATCTCACTCAGTGCATGCTGGGATTTCTGCACGTTTTCTAACTAGAAAAAAAAAAAACAGTTGTCTCAGACACACTGAGGATACAGGCTCCAACTTTGCCCTCGTTTCCTCGGTGTTGTGTGTCACAGGACGTCGTGCCCTGCAGCTGCTTCGATCAGATTGCACTCTCTGCTACCTGGATGTCTCCACACCTTCATGGTCGTGTGGTCGAGTGTTATCTGATGACAGGCCGCTCAGACATTTGCAGCGAAGCCTTTATCCGTCATTTTTTCACTAACAACCTGCCTGTTTCGTTTCAGGCTGGTCTGTTCTATTTACCAGCCACAAGCAGCAACACGCTCCGCATTCACAAGGACAGATACAGGAGATCATTCCTGCCCTCTGCAATAACACTGTACAATAAATCACCTCTGGCCAAATAAACCACCCAACTATAGCACCTTTGTTTGCTGTTGGCTACATCTTGCACTACTGTTTCGTTTCGTTTTCTATTCTATTTGTGGTATATATTGTGCATTTTTCTTATTTTCTTCTTCTTCTTCTTCTTCTTCTTATTTTCTTCTATTTTTGTATATATTGTTCTTTTCTTATGTAAAAAAGTTTCTTTTCTTATGTAAAAATGCTGCTGTACCAAAATAAATTCCCCTTGTGGGATTAATAAAGTATTTATCTATCTATCTATCTATCTATCTATCTATCTATCTATCTATCTATCTATCTATCTATCTTTCAATGGAGTAGAAACGCTGCTGGGCCTTGATCACGTACAGGTGCTCGTTGGATCCTTCAGGTGTAGCCTTCTTATTTAATCTTGTGAAGGTCAAATTGCATCGGTGGGATACGGTCTCAAAAAAAGCATGAAATGTAAGTCTCCTTGAAAAAATAATCCAAGGCACACTGTAGGGGTTGTAGAAAATTAAGATGCCTTTATTCTACATGGCAAATTGATTTAAAATGACCAACGTGTTGCGACCGACACAGGTCTTCATGTGGGTGGGGGAATATAAAAAGGAATTTTAAGTTTGCACCCATGCAATGAGCACTTCACACAATTAAATACATACAGGGCTTATCTGTAATATTCAAATACAAGTCAGGTACAGATGAGACTGACCTGCAGTTTCCAGGGTGATACAGTTAAAATGTCTGGGAGTAAAGTTAACTGTTGTGCTGCTGTTGAGTGGAGCAGGATCGAGGATTCAGATCTGAAATAATTTGGCCTCTGAATTATTGATGAAAACACTAAACCAGCTTCAATTCTTGGATGAAAAACGATGAAAAAGTGTAGCAGATTAAGTTCCTGCGTCCTGTTACTCAGACTCAGCAGGACGCTCGGCAATTTGCATCTGCTTCAGTATCTGAACCTTAAACCTGCACGGAGAAATCAGAAATCGCATCCATGGATTCAACATGTTGACTTCAGATGGCTCGGACTAACAGTCGATGTTCATTCTGCAGACCACAGGACTCGCTGTGCAAAAAATGTATTAAAGCAGTAGTATTTTCTTTAGCGACGTTAGCGCTGTAGCTTTTTTTTTAATGGCAATGTGTCCAGACTGAAATATCTCAACAACAATTAACTGGAGTGCCATGAAATGTAGTACTTATATTCATGGTGCCCAGAGGATTACTCCTACTGACTTTGGTGATCCTCTGGCGTTTCATCCAGCGCCACCATGAGGTTCACGTTTGTGGTTTTGAGTTCGATATTTCACTTTATTAACTTTTTGGTTGGATTGTGATGAAATGTGGATCACGCGGTCAGTTTCCCAGAGGATGAATTATATTAACTTTGATGATCTTCTGATTTTAGCGCCATCGTCAGGTCAACATTTTAATGTGTAGCAATACTTTGGTTTATGACCAAAGAACTGACATTCCCCTCAGCTGCACTTTGCGTTTACTGCATGCAACATGGGGAACATTAAACCTGCTAAACTTCAACGAGTTAACATGCTGATGTTAGCATTTAGTTAAAAAGCGCCATGTGACAGTTAAATTTCTTTGGGGATGGTTTTCTTGCCAAAATTTAAGCCAAATTAAAAGGTTTGAAATTTAAAGGGCCAGTGTGTAGCATTAAGGGGCATCTATTGGCCGAAAAAGAAAATAATATTCATAACTATATTCTCATTAGTGTCTAACCACCTGAGACAAAGAATCATTGTGTTTGTGATACCTTAGAATGAGCCATTTATATCTACATAGGGAGCAGGTCCTCCTCACTGGGTCCGCTATATTTCTACAGAAGCCTAGAACGATAAACCAAACAATGGGGTCCTTCATTTTATTATATTACTAAATCCTACACATTGGCCCTTTAAGCTAAAGTTGTGACATACAGTTACAAATAGTTTATGGCAGATCCAGGGGCAGTTTTCTGAATATTTTTCTTTTTACATTGTTAAGATGAAAACTCAACTCCATATTATTGAACTATGATGTAAAAAAAAACAAAAAAACAATATGACTTGTTGACATTATCAAACATGTGGGTTTTAAGAATTACTATAAAGGGCTGAATTATCAAAAAATATGGTGACTACTGAACACCTGGAAACATAAGTGGGATAGCTGGAGGCTTTTTTATGTCAGAGACAATCACAGATAAAATATACGGCAAAACTCTAACAAACATTTAATGAACAGACAGTGATAAACAAAGTTCACAGTCAGAAACTGTAAACCAGTCAGTCAGTTAGCTTACCTTCACAGGTGATGTGTCATGTTTCACGTGTTTTTCAATATAATATGACAACGGCGCATGCTGACACTACTTTTATGACCGTCATCGTTCATGGGAAGAGAAAACTGGTTTGTGATTGGCTGCCTGGTGTCAATCAAAATCATACACGAGGACAAATATATAGTTCTGTTGAACGGTTCAACCACCATTAAAACGCTGTGCATTAAAGGAATAGTTCAAGCACAAAATGTCCATTTGTATATCAATTACTCACCACGCGTTGAGTTGTTTTTCTCGCGTGAACCGAGAATCAAAAACCAGAGAAAAGTCTTGATCAATTTAATTAATGGAGGCCGTTACAACAGCAAAACTACATCAAAACATCCGTTTATAAACTCTCACACAACTCGTGCAGCATAATCCAAATTTATTTATCCACTCGTATGCTGACTACTTCCCAAACAGGTACTAAAGCCTTAGTATCCAAAACACTTTGGACTCGCAAGGAAAAAGTAGCACGCCTTTGCGAGCGTGAGACTGTTGATGCAGAAGTGTTTTAAATAAAAAAAATTTGGGTCAAAATGCGTGTGTTTAGGAAGTACTGAGCATACGACTGGACAAAAGAAAACGTGGACTATACTGCTCGAGTTGCGTCAGAGTTTGTAATGTTTTGATATAGTTTTGCTTTGGTTAAATCAATTAATTCATCCAGACGTTTTTTGATTCACCCTTCACCGTGGAGAAAACAAAGTGGTCTTCAAGAACTCAAAGTAGCACGTGTTGAGTAATTGATATACAAATGGTCATTTTGTGGGTGAAGTGTTCCTTTAAAATATGTTTTTAAAGGTGGCAGTTCACCCAAAAATTACACACGCAAAGCCTCCACCAAAATAAAATGGAGGTAAATCAATTTTAGTTTGTGTGAATATAAATGTGTAATATAAATGTGAGAGCCACTCGTCTTCCCACACACTCAAGATAATTGCAGAAGAAACCGTTTGCATGAAAACTGTTAAGGAGTTCTGTGGTTGATCCAGCTAACATGGTACTATTAGCATCCTAACCCAAACTGTAGCATGTTGACACATTCAGTCATTATTATTATTATTATTATTATGCATCAAGCTCAAAGTCTTATGGAGGTTATTGTTATTCTGAATGGCTACAGTAAGTCTGTTGTTGTCATGCTAGCTGTTTTGTCGCCTGAGGCCAAAACCTCCGCCGTCACACATGACTTTTACACTCATTGCTTTCGTGGCAAAGACCTGTTTTAATTGTTTGTTTTTTTGCAAACTTGCGTGCCTTATAACCTTATAAATAACTTGTGGCTAGCTCGTCATCAGACAGCTGAACCACATCTTCTGGAACCGCATGAGAATCAAATTCATTTAGTACACAAACACAAAGTATTGCTACTTAAGACGTCACAGTTCAAACAAGGAAAAATAAAAAGGACTTAAAATGGAATTATTCTGTAAACGTTCAATTAATAAACAATATATATATATATATATATATATATATATATATATATATATATATATATATATATATATAAACAATAACAATATTCATCAGCTGCTCAGTAAAACAAGAACCAACCCCTCTTCTTAAAAAGTCATTCAGGAGTGCAGCTGTGGAGGAAACCCAGAAAGTAAATTTAAAACAATTAAAATAAAAACTTTAGTTAAAATCAATCAATCACACAAAAATAAAACTACTAATCTTTGAGCTCAGTTTGTCATAACATACACTGATTTACCATTAATGGCTAAACGAAGTTAATAAAATAAACTTTAAACTCAACGAAATGAAATAAAACAAAATAAATCCTAACTCAACCCATATTAAAATGACTTATTAAAAATAAAAAGATATTTTAGGATTGTCAAAACTGTGATATCTGATTTTAGTGATTCCTCCCTGAGTTCGGCCTGTTACAACAACAACAACGACATCACTCTGTTTCATATGTGACTATTTCAGTATATAGCGACTGCTGATATCTTCAGGATACGAGGGCCTTTTGTGGAGGGTGAAGCCATTTATCGGTTTGATTTCTCATGTGCGATTTGGTGGAAGAACAGTCTGTTCATCGCTGGCATCATTCACGTTTTTAAAGAGGCTCAAAGGACAGTGAAGTCATTTAGGTCACATGTCATTAAGGTGCTTTTCTCCATTAAAATGCCTCGTCACGGCTCCATTTCAATGCTCAAATAAACCAGAACCACGCAAATAAAATCCTCCATTCAAACACCTCACAGGAAAAAAATAAAATCTTCTGCCGTCGCTCTGCATCATTTTCTCCTTCTGTAAAGAATAAAACTTCCCCGTCGTCCCGGAGGACCTGGCGACTGTGGCGGCCATCTTTTTTTCTGGCTCACAGGTGGGAGGAGGTGGAGAAGCAGAGTTTCAGGGTGAAGGGGTTGGAGGTGTCTGCAGGTCAGAGAGGGAGAGCAGGCATATACTGTAAATATATGTATACAATACATAAATAATGTGATGGGAAAATATGTGTGTGACTAATAGAAAATGATATGAGAGTCTATTAATTAAGGACTTTGTTAATAAGACAATGTGTATGCGTATTTAGCTGTTAGACTGAAACTAAACTCCTGTGCTCAGCAATTTTCGAGAATGTCCCATATGCCGTAGACATGAGATAAAATTTAGCAAACGGTCTTAGAGAAGTTGCGAAACAAGAACACAGTGTCAACAATCAAGGTCAGAAGCCAGAAGAACGCGTGAGAAGCTTACTGTTAGACGTTGTATAAATTATGATGTGATCTGTGAAATGTTGAGACATTTGCTACAGGCTGCGGAGCGTACAGTTGTTATGAATCTCTCCCTTGCAAGCAATAAAACAAGACAGAGACAAACTTGATTTCTGAAGACTTTATCCATTTCTAAACTTCGGCTTCTTCTCCTGATTAACGCACAAATCTTCCATAACAATAAATACTGTTAACAGTGGATGTGAAGGTTTTTTAATCAGATATATAATAAACATAATGAATCTATTTTACAGGCAAACATCATGTAGTGTGCCGAGCCTTCGCCCCAGCAGAGAGGTTGCACCTATTCATTGTTGTTGTTGTTGTTGTTGTTGTTGTTGTTGTTTATCAGATCAGTGTGAAGCCTGACATCTAGTGGTGTCTGTCAGCTGTTGGTGATAGATGACGTCACCACCTGAGTCCAGCCAGCAGCAGCAGTTCATTACGTGTGAAGGAGAATTCATAAGACCGTAGGATCATAAGAGAATCCGACTGCACTTACACTAAGCTAACGGTGTTTTATCGTTTTTAAATTGTTAAAATAGAAAATGAGTACAGCGGCAAATTCGATGTTGGACAATTCAAGGAAGGACCAAAACAGAATCCAACCTCCTTAGAAGGATGTTTTCAATTTATCCATAATGTACAATTAAACCTGTACGGCGGATGTCGTTAACGTCACTTTTGCAAGGAATTTATTCCTATAGGAATATTTCCTTTCTTTTCACATAGGATGCCCCCTTGCTAAAGGAGATAAGAAAGGAATCATTGAAGCGCCTTTCCTCAGCATTTAAGGACACTGGGACTTCTGAGATTTGAGGGCTGGCTGCTGACCAGCAACTTTCTAAAAAACTATTTTTACATTATCCTTTGAGCTTAATGGTGGTGTGAGCATGCTTATATGCTAAAAGTCCATTTTTTTTAACATACTAAAGTTCATCAATGCAGTGCTGACTCTAAAATCTGAGATAATGGAGATTCGCTGAGTGCATCATCACACCCACAGTGAATGATATTTTTGGTAAATCTGCTTCTTCACTTTCTTTCTGACAGTGAGATTTTCAGATGGATATTTATTTCACGTCTGTGTACGGAGCTGGAGTCAGGATGGGTCACTTAGTGTCAAATCAACACTTGCTTGTTTAATCTGTACACAAAGAGAAGAAGTCACACGCTGGCACTATTTCTTGAAGACTTAGGTTGACAGATGACCACGCCCACATCTGATTGGCCCCGCCCATCTCTGATTGGCCACGCCCACATCGGATTGGACAGTCACTACTGTATTATCAGTGCGTGTCAGTTGAGTACTTACTGGGTATTCTGATCTGGTGGTGGTTGAGGACGGTCAGAGCTTCCACAGCTTCAGTTTTACTGTCGAACTCCAACAGACCAGACAGAGTCTTGGAGCTGGCTGCTGGAAAGAGGAAGAGGATAAGGAAGAAGAAAAAGGAGAAGAGTGGAAAATATGTGACTGTTGATAGATCTCAGCTAAATGTCTATTTTCTATTTATAATTTATCCAATAAGTATTAGTAATATGTTTTCCGCAGCTCTTCGTCTGCTGTGTGATTGGTTAAACTCACATTTGGCATCGAAGACCTTGAACTTGGTGAAGGCGGGAACGTCGCGTTCAGTACAGAGCTGCAGATGAGGAACAGAGAGGAGAGGTCAAACTGTTTCTGAAGGCACAGTGTGTATAGGAGCCAACTGAATGACCTTCTGCTCACTCCTGACTCCCCCGAGTGCAAAACCGTGGCAACGCCGTTCGCCGGTCTGGGAGACAGCCCATTCACGGTGTGTTTTCAGTTCACGACAATTAATTGTAGCGTTTGTGGTCGCAAAAAACTGTCTCATTCAGCATTCAGTTTTTTTTATAGCTGCACCATCTCATGTCACTTCTAAAATGCAAAAAAACAAGATGGCGACGGCCAAAAACCAAGATGAAGATAGACAATATGCCGAACTTAAGGCTCCAAAACCGTAGTCCACAAACCAATGGCTGATGCCATGGTGACTGTCTACATGTTATATACAGTCTATGTAGTAAACAGGATAATATGGTTTGTGCCTGCAAGTTTCCGAATTGCAAGAATGTAATGACGAGAGGGTCCGCCTCCCACATGTAAACGGCATGCGTGGATGGATATGCACTGTGATGAGGTCAGAAGGCAAGTTCACACAGATACTTTCCGTGTTTACTTTTGTTCAGACTCAGAGACAAACGGTTGAAGTTTGTAGTTTGCGGTCTAAGTACGAACGCAGGTGGTGAATGCAAAGTCAGCACAACCCATAGAGCCATAAAGGCCATGTTTATGGGAAATGCACTAATGGCATGTTCATAAGGCAAAGTGAAGAGTGGTCTTCTTTATTCCACCCAGAGTACAACTAGAGCGCAGAGATGAAATCTTCCCGATCAGTCTATTATCATCTTATATGGTATGTTAGGTTCATTTAAATACTGCAGATTCACCAGAGCAGAATCAAATTGAAGTTTAAATGAAACACTGATCAATCTTCGGCAAGGACTATATTTGAAGCTTTTGTCTTAAAAATAATTAAATGGTTTAATCACACGGAGCTACATAATATGCCAAAGTGTCTCAAATAGCCCAGAATTATTATTTTTTTTACGTGGAATGTATTCAACATCACAAGATACTCTTAATGTCACGTCTCATCCGCAAAGGTGTCCCTCAGAGCTCCATACTGGGCCCCATTCTCTTTCGCAGTTTCCACCTCTTCAGAAAGCATCTCTCAGTAATCCAACGTTTCCAACCACGAAAGCATCTCATGCAGGCGTGACCTCACCTTGTGCAGCTGGTTCTGGCTCAGGGTGGGCGGGGCGTTGTAGAAGTGCAGGACGGCGGCGGGCGGCTGGATGATGTTCCTGCTGCTCTGTGCGCTGCTGAAGCGGTTGTTTCTGGTCAGACTGAAGTCCTGGTAGCTGCTGCTGCCGTCGTCCAGCTCAAACACCTGACTGGGAATCACCGCCTGCTGCTTGGACACGCTGAGAGGGGAAGGGGGCAGGTGGGGGTGGATAGATGGAGGGACGGATGATAAACAAAGCCATGTAAACACAGAAGGACGGGAGGAAGAAGGCAGTCTGTCAGGGACATGATGTTTGTGCTGCATGAGACAAAGCTACGAAGCTGCAGTTAGACGTGAAGTAAATGTTCAGACTTAAGGAATCAAATGTTACTACGACAAAAGTCAAAACACAGCATCCCTTTACAGCTTGTGAGCATTTAGTGCAAATCAGCCGTCAGGTTTCCATCCGACCGTAGCCCAAATCTGAACCAAATTTCAAGAAAATCAGCAGAGGAAAATATGAATGGCTGTCTGTTTTCATCCACTACTTCTGTGTGAATATTAATATATAAACAGCTGGTGTATCTTACAATCCAGTCTGTGCCATTAAACCAGAGCACACAACAAGATGAGGTCATTAAAAGAACTCCAGTCAACGCTCAAACGATGGAAAGCCATGTGTTTGTTTCATGTATTAATGTGAGGAAGGTTACAGACTCTTCATCGCTCCACATCATTTACTCACTGAGTCTGTTTCCGTTTGCTTTTTATCCAACAGCCAACCAACAACTTCTTCATTTTTCTGATGTTTTTCCATTCAGGTTTTTATGGAAAAATAAAAAAATGTGCATAAAAACAAGATGGATGAAAACAGACTTTGTGTCTGTTTGTATTCACTAATCCTCTCAATTGAGTTCTGAGCAGTTCATATTTTCTTTCAAATTTATTTCCAACCTTGTTTATCATCTTGCAGATAATCTCTGTTCTCTGGTATGCTTCAACAATATTGACAAAATCAAATGTTGCAAAAAGTTAATATCAATATCTTTCAGGCTATTTTGTATTCTTGTGTTTCAGTAATATGTTGGCTTGATGGTTGGTGCAAAACAAAAAAGGCTTGGAGGATTGTTATAATCAGTAAGACTCATCTTCTGGCGACCATTAATATCCACAGCCATGTCGTGTAATTTTGGTCAGCAGCTATTGAGATGACTCACCAGACATTGAGCTTTTTGTCAAACACCTTGACGCTGTTGAGGTGAGTCACGGCGCGGTCCACGGCGTACTCATCCCCCATCTCCACCAACGCCGTGCCGGGAACGCTCTTCATGAATTTCACCTGCAAAACACAACCAATCAGGTTTTTTAGAGGGATCATTTTCTTCCAGGTGACTGACAGGGTGGCAGGACTGTGACACATCGAGGTCGACCTCATCGCTCTGAGGGTCACGAGAGGACGGCACACACCTTCTCCACGTTGCCGTAGAGACAGAAGAGGTTGAAGATGCAGCTGCAGTTCATCTTGGCTGGATGGAGGCCGCTCACCATGGCGACTGAGCTGGAGGCGGCGTGGCTCAGGAAGGAGGAGTAGGAGGAGGAGGAGGAGGAGGAGGAGGAGTGGTGGGAGGTCTTAGGCAGGAGCAGCGGGTAGGAGATCATGTCCTGCACCTCCTCACTGCGCCTCCTGTACCTGCTGTTCGCAGGTAGAGGCAGCAGGGGGCAGTGCGAGCCTGCAGAGATGCACAATACTCTGGGATTAGCAACTCTGGAGGACTGTCAGGGATCAGGATGAGACAGACAGACAGACAGACAGACAGACAGACAGACAGACAGAAAGACAGACAGTACCATAACCGTTGGATGGATGCTCTCCCAGTATGGCTTGCCGCTGCCTCCCCTTTCCCCTTTCTGCAACACACACAAACACAGACATCTTAGCCAAAATAAGAGCTGAGAGAAAGGTTGTTGCTAGTAGCACTGTCTCTCTCACACACACACACACACACACACACACACACACACACACACACACACACACACACACACACACACACACACAGTCTTGCTGTAATGGTCGGGGTTAGCAGAGTCTGACCCACACGGGGCCAGAGCAGCAGGAGGTGAAAGTGAGCGCTTCCTCTCTGATGAAAGTCTATTTCCAGCCTCCACAGCAGCATCAGCAGCTTCACAAACCCCCTTCAGTCTGCAGTTTAACCTTCGAGTCTCCAGCAGAGCTCAGTGAGCTGCTTCACCTCCACGCCAGGAACATCTCCATACAACCCCCCCACCCCCCTCTCGCCGCTGCTCGGATCATTTCACTGCGCGGTTATTTAAAGAAGAATATGAAGAGTTAGCACTTCCTGAATGACTGACAGAAGGTCAATCTCACCTTCGTTGTAGTTCAATCAGGTCGAATGCTCAGGCTCTTGAACAGACGACTGCATGTGAACGCAGAATCTGTAAGCAACGGGACAAGATTTTGTTCTGGTCTAATCTCAATATCTACTGACCAAGTTCGGGGCAAGTTAAATGTCAGAGGTCACAGATGTTAGAGCGGAACAGAAATGTAATGTAATCATTATCATTACTTCTTTTTTAAGGGGCAGATTTACGACTTTAACGTTTCTCTTTTTTCAACTAAATGGAAGAAGACTAAACTAACTATTTGTAGGACTACATGTGCAAAACTGTTGTAATACGAAAAGACCTGCTCCACCCGCGAGGCTTTATTTGTTATTTACGTTCAAACAAGACTAGATCCGCGTGTGATAGATTTGGAATGAGCGTCAGTCTATGAGTGTATGGATACATGCTCATTAGTATCCTGGTTTTAAAATGTATTCAGGATAAGAAGTTTAGCCAAAGAGTATACAGAGAACCAGATGCCACAACCGACGGGGAGAACAGATTGATCGGTTGACTTCGCCTCTCGTAAACCAGAGATAATGCATCATCGAATCAGTGTGCAGACTTCTTCATTCTGTTCTTTCTCGTATTTGACCCTTAAATTCACGATGAAATAGTCAAATCGAGACGGGGCGGAGAGAAGCCTGCAGTCACGACACGTCCCCGTCCAGCGGACTGTCGTGACTCCAGATGGCTGATGCAGCAGCTGTGTTACTTTCTGACTGGAAATACACTCTTTGTGCACGTTAACGGGTCAGTGCTTGGCATTTAAGGGGACCTATTGGCATGAATAGAATATAATATATGTTTTATTTAGTGGATAATCACCTGAAAACTAGAACGAGCCGTTAATATCGTCATGCAGAGCGGGTTCTACTCATTCGAGTCAATTTATTTTGCGTAGCCCACAATCACAAATCACAAATTTGCCTCAGAGGGCTTTACAATCTGTACAATCATACAACATCCTCTGTCCCAGGAACCTCGCACCGGAAAACAACTCCCCCCCCCAAAAAAATCCTTTTACGGTGACAAAAAAAAGGAAGAAACCTCAGGGAGGGAAACGGAGGAAGGATCCATCTCCCAGGATGGTCAGAAGTACAATGTCATGTGGTCAGAATGAACAATGTAATAGAGTTACAACACAGTCAATGCATATCGATGGCTGAAGAGCAAAACCTCCTATCTGAAAAATGCACTTTTTTGAGAATACAAAAAACTTGTTGTTTTCTTGCAGAATGCTATTTGTTAAGGATACCCAATACATAATAAAAAATACAAAATAATACAAAAATACAATAAATAAATAAATAAATATACAAAGTGCAGATAGGGTTATTCCCCACTTTTCCTGGATCATATTGCAGATAGTTTATTAGTAAATGACGAGTAGTAAGCAGAATAATGATGGAAACATAACTATAACTAATAATAGCAGCAGCAGTGGATATAGTAGAATAATAATGATGATAAAAGCATTAAATGTTTGTGTATGTTCCAGACAGGGACACATTTGCATTTTCTCCTTCGCCACCGTAGCTCTCCGACACGTTCAGCACAGAAGCAGAAAAAGAAGGAGAAGTTTCAGTTGGTTGCAATCTGCAGCCTCACCACGAGAGGCCGCCAAATCCTACACACGGGCCTTTTTAAGATATGTGATTTCCACGATCACGCATTGTGCAAAAAACAAAACTTGAATTACTAGAATTGACTTCATAAATATATATATTTTTTTTTTCCTGTGTGTGTGTGTGTGTGTGTGTGTGTGTGTGTGTGGTCCTACCTCTCTGCAGGAGGAAAGGTTTGGTGTAATCCCAGCTGCTGTTGTCATTGCGGACGACGTTCAGTCTGTTGGGCTGCAGGGGGCGACAGAGCACAGCACCTCTGGGTGGGTGTGTGTGCGTGGGCTCGAGAGTGAGGGTGTGCGTGTGTGCATGCACCCGAGTGTGTGTTTGTCGAGAGCACTGTGCGCATGCGTGTGTGTGTATGTGTGTGTGTTTACCCGAGCGTACTCGATCTTGAGCGTGCAGCAGCCGGCGTAGATGTCGGCTCCGTTCAGAGCCAGTTTGGCCTTCTGAGCATCCTCCACTGACTCAAACGTTAACGAGCTCGTTAAGGGCGACTCATCAAGGGCAGCAGACAGCCAATCAGAGGAGAGAAAACAAGACTAGTCCTCAAGGAGATCTACTGTCAAATATAGAGGATCTGAATTTGATTTACCACAAGTTCTACTCGCTTTCATCCTCGTCTGCCCTTCTGTTCTCAGCGAGTTGCTTTCACTGAAGTTAAAGAGGCTATTGAGCTCCAAACTGCAGCTTCAGTGGAGTTTAACTGAATATCTGGTTGAATGTAACTCGGTACATTTACTCAAGTACTGTACTTTGAGGTACTTAAATTGTATGCTACTTTCTACTTCTACTTCACAACATTTATTTGACAAGATTAGTTCTGAGTTCCTTTGCAGATACTGATTATTAACACATATAATAGCAATAATAACCATAATAATAATAACAATATCAACTAATAAGTGATTGTTTATTATTATAGATGAAACTACCAAGCAGATTATGAAGTAATTAAAAGCTCCACCTTTACCAACAGCAACATTAATGTGATGAACACATTACTGCATCAATAATTATTATATATTAATATTTCTGATCTGAAATTGTCCATTCTTCATGAGGACTTTTACTTTTTGGTACTTTCAGTATATTCTAATGGTGATTCTGTATTTATACACTGTGGATATCTGAGTACTGTCTCCACTGACGTGTAAAATACTTTAAACATGTGCAACATGTGACACACACACACACACACACACGCACGCACACACACACACACACACACACACACACACAGTCAGGATATTCCACCATGGCCTGGATGCCATTGCGCTTAAAGATGACGATGCGCAGGACGTTAACGACGGGGTTACAGACGGTGTAGAGAACATCCTGAGAGAGAGAGAGAGAGAGAGAGAGAGAGAGAGAGAGAGAGAGAGAGAGAGCAGTGAAATCACACAGCAAGAATAACCAAATTCTACTTTTCAAACATTACATATTTTGCTAATGATTGGCAGAAATATGAGACACGGTTTGTGTTGGATGGTGGAAGTTCTGGTGGAGGTTTTGTACGGGGGGAGGATGTGGGATGTGGTAGATTAAGAAGTTCGCAGTAGAGATCATTTAACTGTCGGGTGAATAAAGTTCTGGTGAGGGAGGTGCAGCTGAGGAAAAGGAAGTTTCTATTCCAATCTGCTGCACTCACGGTGGTGATGGGGTACAGCGGGTTCTGGATGGACAGCAGCAGGACTTTGTTCCCGCTGGTGGGGTCGTCTGCGTTGGTGGGTCTGGTGATCCTCTGGCTGGTGGAGAAGTTGAAGAAGGCCTGCTGCTCGGCGACGCACACGGCCTCACGAGTTCCACACGATACGCAGCGCTCGGCGCTCTCCACGCTGTCGTACTCCACCAGAGCCTGGCGCTTGAACGGCATCATCATCACGTAACTGCCGACAGAGCAGACGGGCGTGAGACTCAGGTGTGAAGAGCGGTTTGTCTTAGTGTGAAACAGAGATTCAGCTTAAAGATGCTGTGTGTGTTGTACAAAAAAACTATTTATAAAGCAGGTGAACTGATTTGAATTAAGTGTTGCATTTGAGGGGTTTGATATTGTTCACTGTAAAAAAAAACAAAAAAAACAATCAGACCATCAGAAGTTACCAAAATTAAACAAGGGGAAATTACAAACTTAAATAAATTTCAATTTGACACAGAGACAAACTGGTGGCGGTACCATCCCAGTACAGTGGTTGGTTTCTGGTCTCTATGGAAACGGCCACACAAACTGCTTCAAACTCATCAAAATTTGTTTTTTTTAATGACAGAAAACGGAGATGGTCGACCAGACAGCTCCCCTCATCCCTCGATCGCCCCCTGGTGGATGGCTGCAGTATAGGTCATAAAGAGGGGCCGAACTAAAAAGTCAAAGGTCAAATAAACTTTTCCCATAGATGGATACTGTCATTTATTGTAGTTCTTTTCACACTGGTGTATGTTCAGGTGGAAATTTTGGTTTTGATTAGTTATTTGATTCTATAAAAAGGAGGTCGAGTCAGGTAGCACGCGGACGATGTTTCCGAGACACGAACCACGAGTCTGTGTAACAGAACGGACGTAAACTTGATCATAAATGTATTTATAGAGATAGTAGGGTTAGCATCTTCCCAGCCAAACAGCCACGTGGTGCTAACGTTACAGCTAGGTGGCTATCACGCTAACAAGCTGTGCCCGTGCTCGGCACGCTATTGGCTGGGATCAATACTGCGCAGACTCAGTGCAGAAAACATGGCCGCCCCCGTATGCGGGATATTAAGACTTCTCTTTTGTACGGTGGGAGGAAGTGGAGACGCGTCGTCCATATACAGTCAATGCATGAAACCAGGTTTTATATCAAATGATCAACGTAAGGCTGATTGATTAACCAGATCAGTTATATTTCAGACAAGTCACATCTCTCAATACTGATCCTGGGTCTGTAATTTAAGAGCTTCCATGGGGTACTTTTTGATTCCTCTGCTTTTTCCTCCTGAATATTTAAATCCTCGCAGGAAACTGCTGCCTTTTAAAAAGAACTGTGAGCAATTTCTCTTCACTCTGCCTCTTTCATGGCTGTGTGCATGGCTTGGTTTTTATCACCACTTTGAGAATCCTTTCAGCTCTTTTAATGATCTTTTCAACACAACGAATATATGTGATCTTATAGCGGTAACACACACACACACACACACACACACACACACACACACACACACAGAAAGAGCAGTACAGCTCCACACTGATACATCTGCAACTGAACTGATACTGACAGAGATAATGATTCTTGTGATAAGGATGCTGACACTGAAACAAGTAACGAGAAACTGCTACTGCCGGAAGATGTTGCACTATATCTGCCAATATTATCATTACTAAGTAAGCTGTTTCATTGAGGTTATTTTTAGGCTCTTTTGAGGTCCATAGGCCACATGATGTGTGTGCAAAAAACTAAAAAGAAAACAGAGAACAACAGAGAAACTATGGGTGGTATGAGGCTTCACTGAAAAGAGCTGTCTCTCATTTCTGTGAGGGGAAGTCTTGATATGTGTCACTGGTTACCGTGGTGATTGTTTCTCCAGGTTGAAGTGGCAGACTAGACCTTAAGACTGCGAGTGGATTTTCTACAAAACTACCTGTCAAAGTCCTGCCACCAATTCAAAAATCGTGAGTCCAATCGACAACATATTGATATCATCAGAGAGATAAGATCCTGTCGAACGTGGTGATTTAAAGTTTATGTTCGTGGTGTCAAAAATGTGAGCTTGAGAGCAGGTTAGAAAACTGATTCAATCGGACCAAATAAAGTCCAGAGTTTTGTTAACCTTTTAAACTTCAAACCATTTTAGTACGTTAAAGTATGGCGAGTCAGTATGGGCCCAAAGTTGAGTGTTTTTTTAAGCTCTCTTCACGCCAAAATCCTGTGTATGTGTAAGTGGAAATTTCTCGCCATTTACTTGCGATTTTGGTGAAAACGTCCATTCACGATCTGGCCACACATTCTTATGTATTTTGATCAGGAGTAAAGCCGATGCGGAAGTGTCTTAAAACTTGCATTCTCTCTACTGACCACCAGGGGGCGACTCCTCTGGTTGTATAGAAGTCTATGAGAAAATGACTCGACTTCTCTCTTGATTTATTCCCTCAGTAAACATTGTAAACATGAGTTTATGGTCTCAATCGCTAGTTTCAAGTCTTCTTCAATACAGCATGATGTTCATTTAGTAAATTATGATCCATTTAGAGTCAAACAGACCATAAAGCGGAGTATGCTTTAGGGCGGGCTTACTGTGATTGACAGGTCGCTGCCGCTACCAGAGCCGTGTCTCTACGTCTTTCCTCCGCATTCTAAATATGGTAACTTCTGTTCATCGGTTGTAAAAGAAACAACGACAGCCATAATCCAAGATGGCGATGGCAAAATCTGCAAACTCAAGGCTTCAAAGCGGCAGTCCACAAACCAATGGGTGACGTTACGTTGACCACGTCCACTTCTTATATGCAGTCTATGGTTTTGACCCGTGTGCTGGCAACGCTGTGGGTGGAGTAGCGCGGCAAAAAACACAATTTCACGAAGGCGATACTATTTGCTAAATAGTGTAAACTACCTGCTACGGACAGAAAGAGTTCCACTCGTCAGTGAACTGCAGCGTGTCTGTTATTCAAACGTACCAGTCCTTTCAAAGGACTCAAAGGAATATGCGGAGATGGAAATTTACGGAGTAAGTATTTGTTACCAGATGTTGCCGAACTTGTCGAGCGCCTCCACCAGATCAGCCTCCACCACGGCGTCACAGAGCCCTCGGACGTGGACGACCGGGGACGGCGCGATGCGGTGGCTGTCCTCCACAGCGTCCTGCAGAGAGACGAGAACCGAGACAATCAGGACAAGCTACACTGGAAATGTCCACTCAGGACAGTTCAGATACTCTTTACTGCTGATACTTTGACTGCATGCTGCTTAGAACACTTGTGTACTTTTACTGCTGACACTTTACATGAGGCTCAGAACACTTGTGTACTTGACAAGCCAATACCTTCACTTCATGAAGCTGAGAATACTTTTGTTATTTTACTGCTGATACTTTTACTACAGGAAGCTGAGAATACTTGTGTTCTTTTGCTGCATGAAGCTGAGAAGACCTGTGTACTTTTACTACTGACACTTTAACTAAATGAAGCTGAGAATACTTGCGTACTTTTTAACATAAAGAATGCACTTTTACTTGAAATGCAATTTTTTCATGGTGTTGTTGGTATTCTTTACCTCAGTAAAGTATCTAAATACTTAGTTTTGTGTCTCTTTGTTCAGCTGTGATCTTAAACTCGATGGCAGAGAAAGTGGCGTTGGTCTAGAACGTAAATAGAGTAAAACACAACTTTATTCATTCATAATGTCTGTGCAGAGAGCCGGTCGTCAGAAGACATCCGTGAGGTGTGCGTGAGAAATAAATTGGTTACGGTGAGAAAATATTCTTATGCCGACAGAGAGACGATAAAAATACATCGGCGGTCTCTCTCAGGAAGCGCTGCAGGTTTTGCAGCCTGAACTGTTTTCTGCAGCAGGTTCAGACGCTTCACACCAAAGGCTGCAGGAAACGCGCTCTGAATGGGGCTGTTTGGGTTGTTGACCTCCAGATGATGTGATCTGACTCACGGCACTCATCCGTCCAACAGTTTTTGCGTTCAGCTTTATCTTCGCTGACTCACTGACACACGTACGCACTGTTTCCGTAGAATTTGAGATGTTCAGATTTGAGATGTTCTCACAAGAAACTTTGGGTAAAAGGAATCTCCAGAAATACGGCGTTCACAAATTCAATTTCTGACTTTCAAATGGAAGGTCTGTTTTCCCAAATGATGAATAATTTGTGTTCTATCAATGTTTGAAGTAGGCGACGTCTCGGCCGCCCATGTTTACAACAACTTGTGTCATGACGACACAACGCCGTGTGTTTTTACGAACACACATTTGGAACCAAACCACGCAAACTTCAACCATGATAACTGGGTTTAGATCTCACCATCAGGGTCGTCTTAGGCCCAATAAGGTCATTAAATGCAACGCAAACATTAATTCTACTGCTCCGACACCTGTTTAAATATCTAATTTGTTCGCTCCAAATATGCATATTAATACACATGTGTATGCACCTTATTCTTTAAATTCAAAATTCAAAATCATTACATTTTTATTCCATTTAATTTAATATTTTCTTTGTTTCCTTCATATTTTTTATATGTATGTATGTGAGATACAATTACATTTATTTTATATAATATTTTCTTTTATTATAGATTATGTTTATTATCAATGTTCTATACTGTAAGTTACTAGTTTACTTGTATATATATCTAAGTTGATTGTATCATTATTATGTCTATATATATAATTAACCTTTTTTTGTACAAGCATGTTTATTTTTCCTTTTCCTTTCTTATAAATGTATTTTTGAATGCACAGATGCAAATGTTTATGCATCTTACAAATTGTTATTGCACTGTAAACTGAGGCATCTTTCAACGAAACAAATCCACATCCTTAGACGGCTGTAGCACACAGTAGCTGGGACGTGCTATAAAAATTTAATTATATATATATATATATATATATATATATATATATATATTAAATTACAGCTTCTCTGGAGAGTCGACACAGTGGAGCGGCTCGACCACTTGACTGCAGAAGTATGAAGCACGTTTGCTTTAACTGACAGTAAACTGTGGCTGCAGCTCGTTCGTCCCATTTTTAGCTCGTGTGACTAATTATTTTTGCCTGCATGAGTATTCTTCTGGCTGCAGTGACCGACCGAGACGTCAGCGGAGCGTTAACCTCAGACACGTTCCCTTCTAAGAAACATCTCAAAAATAATTAGTCTGACTGACTGTGGTCTGTTCAGACGAACGCACACTGGACTGCACCTACGCCAGGCCCGGTTACTGTGGCAACGCCAAGCGGGAGGCAGGTGGTCGAGGAGGAAGAAAAGGTGCCGCAGACGTACTCATGAGTCAACGGTACAGAGACTGAAGTGTTGTTGTTGTTGTTGTTGTTTTTTTTGTTCGTGGCGGTGCGAGTGATGGAGTTTGGTTACCACGGTAAAAAGTTGAGAACTTCCTCCTCCTCTGCAGGAGTGCAGAGCAGGTGCAGCTCACACTGGCCCGGTCACCATAGCGACTGGCTTTTTGTTTTGGTGAGTGTCTTTATCCTGTGTGTGTGTGTGTGTGTGTGTTTGTGTGTGTGTGTGTGTGTGTGTGTGTGTGTGTGTGTGAGTGTGTGTGTGTGTGTGTGAGCTTGAGCGTTCACTGACAAGTTTTTTTCATTCCATTCAGGCTGCTCATTACAGCTCCGTCTGACTCTCTTCCTCCTCCTCTTCCTCTTCCTCTTCCTCTTCCTCCTCCTCCTCCTCCTCCTCTTCTCCATCTTCCTCCTCCTCCTCCTCCTCCTCTTCCTCTTCTCCATCTTCCTCCTCCTCCTCCTCCTCATCCTCCTCCTCCTCCTCCTCCTCCTCCTCCTCCATCTTCCTCCTCCTCCTCCTCCTCCTCCACCTCCTCCTCCACCTCCTCCTTCCCCATCTTCACCCCTCCTGCTGCCCTCACCATCATCACCATCTCCTCTTCCTCAGTGAGCTAACAAGCCTTTAACGAGGCGACAGAGGCCAGATGATACATCGTTTATAAACCCCTAGAGTGTGTGTGTGGACAGAGAGGAGCTCTGACAGTCGAACGGTTGGTCCTTGTGCAGCTCCGGTAAACAAACACAGCTCTGTGATGTCTGAACGACGTTTAAAAGATGTTTTTTGAAGGCGACTCAGTCCAATCAGACTGCAGTCTGCAAGTCTGCAAGTCTAAAGTCCTGTTTGCGCCTCCTACAGGCTGCAGCGTTCACGACAGTCACATTATGAACAACATCTTATCGACTTTTACCACTGGGGCTAAGAATCTCAAAGTTTTCGTGAAGGTGAACGGGATCAGGATACTTACTGACAATTCATCAATATGTTAGATATTGATTTTTCTCGTGTACTAGTTTGGCTTTGTGGTGGCGCTGGCGGAAAAGTCAACAGGTTACCAAAAAGCCTGACCTGACCCGGATTGGTTTGTGACACAGAACCACATGAGAAACTGTTTACAGGAACACTGATATTCCACTAAAACACTTAAAACCTGTGCAATATAATTACACTGTGCAATAACAGTTATTCTCTCTGAATACAATTATTTCATTTCAGTTATTGTGGATTCTGTACTGTCTTTTTACTACTGTTTTGATGCATATTTGCTTGTTTATAATACTTCTGTGGATCTTGTTTCTTTCACTATGTATCTTGTTTGCACTTTACCTTCTTCACTTTACCTTCTGCTGCTGCGATCCTGTAAATTTCCCCTTGCGGGACTAATAAAGGAATATCTAATCTAATCTAATTCTGAAATCGGATATGTAAACATCATATTTCGCATATTCTAAATTCTAGGCCTTAATCCAAATGGAGCATTTAACGAGTGTATGCATTTTTACGGCACCTTGCGACACACGGCCTCTTTCCTGTTTACGAGCAGCTCTGTGCGTTCTACACAAACCAACCAGCCAATACTTTGCAAAGCTGGTGCAAAGATGCATGCCCAAAAGAGAAGCCCACATTTCTGCTCGGAGGGAGAAAAGCACCTACTTTTGAACATCATGAAGGACTTGGATATCACCAGTTTTTTTGGATATGCACACATGTCGCAACGCCGACCGTTACAAGACGGTGGTTGAAGGAATGAAAGAGGGAGGCTGTTAAAACACGGCCGAGAATGTGGTCGACGTGGGATTCACTGGCCCCGGTGATGAGGACGCGGCATGGGGTCTTTTACGTTAATCGGAAAAAGGTTTCGGAAAAGGTAAACAGGAATATTAGTGGAATATTCATTTCCATTAACCAATCAGCTTATTAGGAATATTGTCTTTTTCGGAATAAGGGTAAAAAAAACTGAATATTTGGTGAGTGTAAACGTAGACATTGGAAAGCGTTTGGAAAACAGGGCAGGCACTTTCAAAAATACTTGGCAGGTGTTTGGGTTAGGGTCCATGCTTAGGTCTTATGGTCTAAATCTCTAGTTTCAAGTCTTCTTCAATACAGCATGATATTCATTTAGTAAATTAGTCCAAATATGGTCACTTCCATTTACTGTTTACAAAAAACCAAGATGGCGACGGCACCAAAGGCCAAACTCGATGCATCAAAACGGCCGTCCACAAACCAATAGGTGATGTCGCGACGACTAGGTCCGCTTATTGTTCACAGTCTATGAATTTTCCACAACGGGTTTCTGCAAATGGTTCACAATAAAAGCCTTGTTAGGAAATTGAGGGATTCTGTCCAATGAAACGCGACAAGGCTTTTAATTTGAAACCTACACAGGTATTGGTACAGGTGGTGTTGCGTTTGCATTAACCGCATGATGACGTTTAACAAGAGCAGGCTTGATGTCAAAATCAGAGAAGAGATGAGGAGGTTCATTTTGAAACAAAACTTTGAACTGAGCCATGTTGGTTTTTAAAAACCTAACTTTTTCAGAATGAAACGGCTCAACTATTCAGCATCTTAAAGGAGGCTTCATACTAAAACATGACCAAATATCATCCAGAGTGAATTAGAAACAAAGGCTGTCTCTAATAAAAGCCTGCTTCATGTGAATGCCCCTCTGCAGTTTGTGGACAAACCAATCAATGGATGGATGAATGGATTCATGAGGGAACTTGTTTCAGTCCAGCCACCCGAATAAAGAAAAGAAACTCATTCAGTTTCATTTCCAGATACATTTTGTACTCGAGACTCGTTCTCTGCATCAGTCGCTCCGTTTACTGAAGGACTCAGTTCTCGGGTCAATTTTACACCCCGACTGGTGATTTCTGTTTGATCTTCGCCCTCTTATATCAGAACCATAAAGAACGTGAGATCAAAGGTGCTTTGATGTTGGCTGAAGTCTGCAGACAGCTGAATATAATCCATCGCAGCGCAGCAGGTGATTCAGTCAGTGCTGACAGGACATGCAAATCATCAGGAGGTAAAATAAAACTGTCCGGTTTGAACGGCGAAGTAGGAAGTGAGGAACTGTACTTTAACTGGTGGTTTGATTGAGTTAATTTTTAATCTGTTTCTGTCCTGTTTGAGAGCACTTAGCTCCATCGGAGAGGAGGCTAATTAAAAAAACAGGAGCTGCCAGATTTGAATAATTAAAATGTAAAAAAATAGTCGGCAGCGTTGAGATGCGGACAGTCTGTCTGTCCACAAACAGCTTCAGACTGACTTTAGCCTCTGCTGGTCTGTTGGGTGTCTTGGGCCGACGGGGGCGGGGGGGGGGGGGGTTGTCTGTTAGTCCCATGTTGCTCTCTGTCTGCAGAGCATTGACTCTGTTGAGAAGGCAGGAAGCAGCAGCCAGCGGGCTGTTTGATATCAGACTTCAGTAAACTCTCTTACATCCTCCGGTGTGTCAAGATTAAAAACACACACATGCAGACAGATTCATGTTTACCGAACATTGCGTTGCATATCCATCACTAGATGTGTGCGGCCTTCTCTGCATCCCTAAAACAGAACGTTTAGAGCCTCGGAGAGGATTTATTAAACCTCACAGAAACATCGTAAATCCCTGAAGGATATTTAAAACTCTCAGTGACCTCGAAGCAACTCCTCTTTGTACTTTAAACCTCCTGAACGGCATCAGAGCCTCTAAAAACACCCACATCCTTCTAGAAACCTCCTGCAAGAGATCGTAGAACGTACGCAAGGATATTTTTACGTGCAGGATACATCAAACCTCTTAGAAAACCGCTAAAGGACCACAAACTAAACATAAATCAGCCCTATACGATCATCTTCTCCTAAAGAACCAAACACCCTCCATTACACTTGCAACATTTAAAAGCCTGTTAAAGTTTCTTGGGGCTCCTAGAACCTCCAACAGGACCAGGAAAACCTCTTAGACCTTTTTTGAAAGTGGATCACCAAAGTTATTACAGTTCATCTTGAGGGGAACATGAATGCTTGAACCACAACTCATGATGCATTCATCCATTCAATCCATGCGATAGTTGGTGAGATGTTTCCCTCCAAAGACAAACATGTGAACCCCACACAGGAAAGCAGTGGTTTGTTTCTTTAATTCTTAGACGTAGATGTTATTATATGTTATCTTGGAGTTTACCTCTTCATATATTTACTGTCTGTGGCATGTTTCTCCAGACTGCAGGTTTCAGGGTGATTCAACCCATAGACAAACAAGGTTACAGACACTCAGAATACCACAGGTATATTTATCAAGGTGAACAGATGGCCTCGCTTCCTGCTGAGCGCAGCTACTTCCTGCCGCTGCCAGATCCTCACAGAGAGGCCATAATGTCCCACGAGCAGAGGAACAGAGCGTAAGAGGACACGGACGTGGACATGAAAGATAATACTAGAAAAAAAAACATACAAATATCTCCAAATATCTGTGAGCTACAGGAGTACTGTGGTGAGGTGCTGTTGGACGGGTAAACAAACAGTATGTTGAGGTCAGATCATTTAAGTTACGCAACAATACAGTACACATAGACTGTATGAAAGTAGATGTAGCCTGTGATTCTGAAAAGTGAAGCCAATGAGGAAGCGTCTTAAACTTGCATTCTCTCTAATGGCCCTCAGGGGGCGACTCGAAATTAAGTGGGATTGTATAGAAGTCTATGAGAAAATTACTCTACTTCTCACTTGATTTATGACCTCAGTAAACATCATAAACATGTGTTTATTATCTCAATGTCTAGTTTCAAGTCTTCTTCAAAACAGCATGATGTTCATTTTGGAAATGATGGTCCTTTTAGAGTAAAATAGACCATAAAGCAGAGTATTCTTTAGGGTGGGGCCACCCTGTGATTGACAGGTTACAACCTCAAAACAACTGTCCACAAACCAATGGGTGACATCACAGTGACCATGACAGTCCACTAGGGCTGCAACTAACGATTAATGTGCGGATGTATTTCTAGATTAATTAATTAATCTGTTGGTCTACATGTCAAAACACAGTGAAAAATGTCCATGCGTCCAATGAGGTTTAGGAAAAGATCTTTGTTTGGGTTAAAATAACTACAGAAGTGGCGTTACTGAAGTACGCAACTTACGTGGCAAACCGATCAACGTTGACCGCCAACCCTGTGACGACCTGCTCTTCCTCCAGAACATTTAAACCTTCCTACATGAAGCTCCTTCTAAAACCATCTCTTACAAAGCATATTTTTTTTTATAATTAAAAAGGTTTAACTGAGCTTCACCAGAAACTGCAACAGGGAACATTTCTGAAGGAACACCATGAACAAGCATCTTCAAAACCTCTGCTAAACCCCTAAATGACCCACTCTGACTCTTAAAGACTTAAAATCTCCTGGCGGAGGAACAAAAAGAGCACGAGAGCATGGAGACGCTGACATTTTCCCAAAGAGGCTGTGAAACATCCCCTATATATATATATATATATATATATAAATATATTCCTCATATATATATATATATATATATATATATATATAAATATAAATATAAATAAATATAAATATAAATATAAATATAAATATAAATATAATATATATATATATATATATATATATATATATATATATATATATATATATTTCATTGCTACATGAAGTTTAAGGACATGCTTCCCATGACTCTGTACTATCAGGGCTTTATTCTCTAAACTTAGACTCTCTCTCTCTCTGTCATTTGTTCTGTGAATTAATTTGATTTCCAATCTTTTTAAATACTGAGAAGAAGTACAGAGGAATTTTTTTTTTTTTTGTGTTTGTTTTCTGTCCTCACCGACATGTTTATTTAAATGTAAATTAGTGGAAACTTGTCCGTATTACAAGCATTATTTAGATCCCCCCACCTTGGTCCCTCGGCTCCTGCGGCTCCTGCTCTCGGCGCCGCCGCTCCCCGCCGCCTCCTCTCCGGCGGAGTCCTCCTCCGCGTCCTCCGGCTCCTCTCCGCCGGCCTCCTCATCCGCCCGGAGCCGCTTGGCTGCCCGGTGGTATCCTCCTGCTCCTCCTGCTCCTCCTGCTCCTCCGGCTCCTCCTGCTCCTCCTCTGTCTTCTCGCTCCTCCATCACGGACGAGACGGTGAATTCACTGATGAAGATGATCGGTTTAACGGAGGAAGAGACGTCGGCACCTTAACCTCTCTCTCTCTCTGTCTCTCTCTGTCTCTCTCTCTCTCTCTCTCTCTCTCTCTATGTGTCTCTCTCTCTCTCTCTCTATATGTCTCTCTCTCTCTCTCTCTCTCTCTCTCTCTCTCTCTCTCTCTCTCTCTCTCTCTCTCTCCAGATAGGAGACACAAACAGACGTCTCACTCCGCCACGATGTGAAGAGCAAAACGCAGACGCTCACATTCAGCGTCATTGTTGCCATATAAGGAAACTGAGCTTGGACCACGTGCAGAGAGGATTGATTATTTGTTTTTTACTTTAACTACCTAAACAGATTGAAGCTGATTCTGTCTGTAGTGGAGATGTGATTTTCACATCATCTGTTCAGCTCAATGATTTTAAACTGCATCACTGCAGCAGCCCCTAGTGTCTGCCTGCTGGACTTCAGTATGTTAGATTTATTTGATTAAAGTCTAACTTCATCCACCAGGTGTTTCCGCATAAGTACACCCGCTGCATAATTTTTTTTAAATGCAAAAAATGTAATAATTGGTCAAGGAGCTGAAAAATGAAACCACGTCCACTTCCTGTATGAGGGAAGCCTCGAGGCAGCGTCGACAAATACGACAGCCACGGTAGCTTTTAGCCTCTTCGCCTCACTCCCCGCCGCTGGGAGACTATTTCGCCCAGGAGGAGAGCAGGCGCCATCTTTGGAGACGGGCCGCCGTTGCCATAGCAATGCAAATTCGGCAGTCTGCTCTCCTCCCGTCTGCAGTGGCAGGTTGACTCATTTTCTGTAACCAGTGTGTGACGTTAGCATGAAAACATGGTGGAATTAGCACGCTAACGCGAGCTAGCTACAGGCTACAAGGCGGCAGCTGAGATGAGAACTTTAAAGTACCAAAAGTAAAAGTACTCATGATGCAAAATGGGCTATTTCAGAATAAAAAGCTATATATTATTGGGTTATAATTATTGACCCAGTAATGTGTTCATAATGTTAATATACAGCTGGGTAGCTTGTAAATTCCCCCCCGGTGATCAATAAAGTTTCATCTTCATCAAAAATAATATATTGGGATTTATTTCTTGATTCTTATGTTGTATTTATAATATGCATCAGTCAAATCAAATGCATCAAATAAATGTAGCGTAGTGAAAAGTAGAATATTTTCTCCTGAGATGCAGGCCTAGAAGAAAGCAGTAAAAAAAAAAGTTAAATTCCCTAAGTATGCCTACTTTCATCTTGAACTTAAGTACACACTTGAATAAATGTTCAGAGTAACTTACAACAATGAAGAGCTGAAAACACAAATAGTCTCAAATCGTTTTCACAGAAGTCTAAAAGAGACTCAAATGAGGACACAGTCAGTCGCCTCTCTGCAGCTGCTTCCTCCAGGTGGAGGTCAGGTTGCCACAGCAACAGCACACCTGGTAAACTGCTGCACCTCAGCATGTGAAGAGGTGCACCAACTTCAGTGTTTATCATGTTTATTTTTTGGGGGAGGGGATTTTGGGGGAGAGGGGTGAGGGGGAAGGGGGGGGGGGGCAGCTGCCATCAGAGACTTTTCCAGAAACACTTCCTCGGTGGTGAGTTCAAGGACACTTTGACATCTGAGATTTCACAGGGGGTTGTTGAGGAGGACTAATGTGGCTGTGCTTGTTTCGTGTTATATTTCGACTGTGTGTGTTTGTGTTTGACTGTATAATTACATTACTAAACCTGACATTAATTTGTTTAACAATGGGTCTCATGCAAGAACCATCCGTACAAACAGAATCGTTCTTAATTGGCTTTTAAGAGGGATTTCGGAGAACTTGCCGCATCCACCAATTTCCTCGTGCTTTGAATTGGTCCAGATCTGTCGGAGGAGTCGCGTGCAAATAATCTTCTGTTGTCCAAAATTACTTTTCCACCAATGGATTGTATATTTCATTACTATGAATCAATTTGCATTAAAGAAATTACACTTTATAATTATGTTGACATTTTCCTGTTTGACTCTGCAATTTGAATTGTAATATAAAAATGGAAATCTGATATGGTTCTTGTGCGTAGGCGTTGCAAAATGGATCAATAGCGTTCTCTATTGAGTCGCCCTCTGCAGTGCGTCTCACCTCGAGCGATGTCATTTGGTATAAACCCAACAGGAAGTAGCCATTTTGAATTTGCCATTGACGGTCCGCCCCCCCATTTTTTAGACACAATACTTTAACGAACTCTTCCACAGAATGAATTAGAATTTAGAAACAAAACATTGACTGAATCTGTGGCTGTGAGAAGAAATAGCTTCACCTGTCAAGAGTGTCTTTTATTTTGTCAGGTTTACAGTTCTGGCTTTAAAGTTTGTTCCGGGATTTGGACTTTTATTTTTTACACAGTGATACGTCATGTCAATAAACAATCGTTGGATGTTTGATTTCCCCTCACACCTCCACACCTCTCTCGCTCTCTGTTTGTGCCATAAAGTCAAGTCTCAGAAACATTTTAACGAATTGAAAACAAACAGTTTGGGACATTTAATCGAGGTGAATATTTTCTCATGCTATATATTGTCAAGTAGAGTTGAGATCCCAGAAGAGCTGCCCTGAGCGAAAGGCATATATACTGGACTACAAGATCAGGCCAAGGAACACAGAGCATACATAACCATTTTTTAGGTTATACATAAAAAATTTGTATAACCTAAAGGTTGATTTTGCATTTGTGTGTTGTGATTTAATAACCGAAGGGTAATATGTAATGTTGGTTCTGTTGACTGAAAGCACTGAACAGGTGGAAACTGAAATGTTTTCCTCATACGATCGGCTCAGGAAGGACCAGGTTGTGTAACAAACGTAAAGTAATCAAGTTCCTCTTTTTCTAAGTTAAAATGTGTGTGTTAAACTGTTATAATGAATGATGTCGTTGAGCAACTGGGTACAGGGTGCGAGGATGAGAGTGTGGGGGGGGGGGGGGGCTGGCATAGCCGAAGAGAATAAAAAGAGATGACTCGAGACATTGTGAGGGATTCGGGATTATATATATATATATTTCTTTTATTTCTCATAATTACATCACGTTCCACCTGGGAGCTTTTGTGGTTTAATGAAGAATAATTAATAATAGTGAGGTGGTGGTGTAAACAGAAGGATGGAGGGATTGTGTGCATGCAGTGGCAGTGAGAAACCTCCAGGCGGCGACATTACCACGTTTCATTATAACTTAAACAACAACAACGACAACAACAAACACGAGTAAAAACTCTGTCTTCATGTCTTAAACTGTTTGATTACACTATCTGCAGTTTTTCATCTTTCAGCATCAACCACAGCGTAACGCACGAGCGTAAATAAAGAAATTAAAGGACAACTCACACTGATTTAAAGTGGTGCTATTTGCTATTTATTCAATTGAAAAGTCAAACCCATCTCTGTCATGGTATTCCTTTTGTTTTTTTGGGGGGGTAAAACAGTCAGTAGCACACTCGTACGATCCCGGATTACCTTCAGAGAAAGTTAGAAGAATAAGAAACATGTTCTCCATTGTATTTTCTTTCTGTGAGCACTGAACTGAGAAAGTCAGCGTCCCAACATTCTTGAAATGAAACCAGAACAAAGCTGAATGAATCTCATTTGCATAAAGCTGTGAAGACGCTGTTGTTGAGCGACAAAGAGGAAGACGGAGATGAGAGTCCTGAACTGATGCATCGAAACTCGAATCACTTCATAGTTGGATTCAAACCGTGATATGATAATCATTATTGTTCAAAACACTCGCACACATTTTGAGAGTTGTGAGTTATCTCAGCTGTTATCTGTTGAAACCTTCAGCGTTGTTATGTGACAATGAGCTGCTGTTTGATCAAACGCTGGATATAATACCTGCTACATTGTGTGAATTCAATTTCACAGTCATTTAAGTTTAAGGTCATGACCATACTACATACCGCACGCAGCCACATTCCTACTACCTCAGATCAGATTCAGATAGTTATGAGTTTGTTTTTGTGGTCACGGTCTCAGAGGCCCGAGGGCATCAGGGAGCCTGAATTACAAAATGCACAACAATTACAAAGAGACACAAAACGACCACAACAAGATGCTAATGACTGAAAAATGCCCCAAAACATAAAAAAACAAAATGACAACGAAGCGACATAGTTACGACAAAGATACGCAAAAAAAATATAGATGCAAGAAAACCACAAAAGGATGCACAATGATGAAGAATAGATGCGAACCAACCCCAAAACAACAAATGACCCAAAACGACTACAAAGAGACACTAAATGACTGCAAAGAGACACAAAACAACCACCTCGAAACCTAAAACATCAAAAACTAGATGCAAAACGAGTAAAAAGAGACGCGAAAAAATAATTCAAAGTGGACTCTTCGAGTTTGGATGTTTTGCATATAGACGGGGTGGGTGGTGCCCTGAAGCCCATTGTCTCATAATCCATACATGCATTAAACGAGCACTTTGTGCAAATTAGTGGGGATCCAAATAAAGAATAAGACTGAGTTGCAGAGTGCTTCTTGCCTCCCTGAGACCTGTTACCTCGGCCTGCTTTCAGCCTCCGCCGGATCTTTGGACTTTGGATTTGTTTTCCTGTTTGTACTGCCCTTGTGGTTTTGACCGCTTGCCTGCCTGAATGCATGTACATACCTTCACCTCGGCAATAAATCCCTGACTTTCACCAGTCTGTCTGCATTTGGATCCTATCCCTGTTGCCGTGACAACAGTAACCGTCTCCTTCCAAAACACCAGGTGACGGCAGCACATCTCCTTTTTTTAACAAGTCTGGCCTTAATTACAATACAGGTAGACGTTAAATCTGGATACTGAGTGAATGCAGACGCTGCAAAAGCAGAAAATAAAACAAATGTAGCCTATTTCTGACTTGCTGTCATCTCCACCTGGTGTTTGTGAGAGCTCGCAACCTACGCCTTTCTCACAAAAGCAGAAATAGGCAGCACCTGCCGAGGCCTGGCAATTGAAAATGCAGAATTTCAGAACATAAAAGCACTATTAGGAGACAGGAGCTGAACTCTCCTGCAGCAAAACCTTTTCTAGAACACAGCCACACGTTTTCCACAGCATTGAGAAAGTACATTGCAATAAACAAGGTGGTAAACTGGATCTATTGCTCCTGAAACACGAAGCACTTTGGAAACATAAACGAAACACACTATCCCCCAAAGGACTGAATGAAAACTTGAGATGTTTCCTTATAAGTTTCAATTTATAGTTTTGATACAATTTGTTGGAAATTAAATAGGAATTAGATTTTTTATTTTAGTTTTTGGGCTAGATTTTGCTTTTAACCACGAGATGTTGCCAAAATATGTAAAGCGCAGATGTCGATGCAGGTGATAAATATGATGACTTGAATACCAACGATGTGATTATCCTAAAGAGGATGCCGAAAGAAAACGAAGGCAAGTCGCTAGAATGTGAGTCTCTAAACAGATTCATGTCCCCACAATATGAGTAATACACGCCCCCCCCACACACACACACACATATACTTGTTTTTGCTGCCCCATGAGGACGCCAGACTAGGAGGTTACACGTGGGAACACCACTTAAGCTTTTCTGGACTGGAAAACAAATTCCATTTTCATGTCATACATTCATGTGCATGTTAGAATAGAAACATGTTATGTCACAACAGAACCAGAATAGAAGTTAAAGACTTGATTTAAAACCTTCGACTAGCTGCTGATGACTGACTGTGTCAGGGGATCGATTCTCACTGTCACCTGACACTTTGTACAACATACATAGCAAATTAAGACTTTGCAAATAAAATACTTACATAAAAATATCTGAACCGATATCTGAATATCTTCTGAATTAGCGTATTTATTCGTTGAAAGAGGAGCAAAGAACGACACTGAAGGCTTTTTTCTTGGCTCGCTTGAATAAGAGATTGATTGACAGATGGTTCATCCAAACCCCTGCCATGTATATTTAGAACGTGCTCGCCCTTTTCCCAAACACTTTCCAATGACGCCTTCTCAGGTGGGTCTGGTTAGAAAAAACATTCCCATCCACAGAGCCACACTGCAAACATGGATATCAAGGACATGTGGGTATTATGAATCGGCTGGTTGGTGATGAAGCCTTGGGGTCTTTCATCTGTGTGGAGCGTCTTTCAATGCTGAAGGCAGTGCATCAGGAACTGTTGGCCTGTCATCGCTCTCCATTCAGTTCCTGATGCAGTATCATCAACATCAGGGAAGCTGTCCGTCATTCCACAGGTGGCCACGCAGTCATGCTCACCTGAACATGAACTCATAATATAACTCACCGAGCAAGTTAAACCTGACACGTGTTTACGTAAAAGAATTACTAGAATTCTTTTTAAACGCTTCCCAGAGTAGAAACAATCCCTCAAATTACAAAAAACGCTTAACAAGGCAAATAAATTAGAAAAAAGTTCTTAATGTTTTTTGATTAAAAATGTGTCAAAAGAAAGTGACTTAATAATTTTAATGACATTTCTAGAATAAAAAATATATATAATTTACTTCACTTCCCCTGTTTGACATTCCTTATTTTTAACTGGGGTTAACTACCCCTTTTTTTATTGTCGCTGAAGCATTTAAATAATGACTACAAAATATCAAGCAACAGCAAAAATATGACATCAAATCAAAAAGTAAAACATTATGACTTTCAGAGATTGTTTACTGACATTTTACTTATAACTGATGATTTTTTTGTACTTTCAAATTGAGACTTGAAGAACAAAGTAAACATCTCATATCTCGGAGGCGGTCCCGGTCCTCCGGTAGGATGAGACGGTGCTGCGTTCAGGTGAATCTTAGTCGGCTCTGTGAGGCGCTCAAAGCTCACAGTTGCCAGCTGAGATTAAACTGGATCACAGCTGTTTCTTGTTTCCTCTGCAGACGTCTGGGTTTTACCCTTTCAATATTGATTTTTTTATCAGTTAATCACAAGTGATGAGATAAATATCAGTAGTTTGTGAATTCACCCTCAATCATCATAGTCAATAAATTGTTTTATTTGACCCTATAATAACAATAACAACATCTGTTGATTCGATTTTTGTTTTATTAATCTGAATCTGCAAATCACTAGTAATTAAATGTATTCACGGATGGATTACCGAACGGCACCACCAGGCCCCAAAGTGTCAGGAGCCCCACTTGCCTTCGTCTACAAAATGTCGAAGAGACCAGAACCAACCAGGAAGAGACACAAAATGACCTCAAAGAAACATCAAACAACTACTACGAGCTACTCAACAACTATGACAAGGGGCAACAAGTGGCAAAACAAAAATAACTACAAACGGACCAAAACAACTACAAAGAGACTCAAAACAACTACAGAAACAAACAAACACAAAACTACAAACTACAAAACGAACAACACAACGACAAAGAGACACAAATTGACCACAAAGACACACAAAACAACTACAAAAAGTGTAAAAACAAGCACCGACAAAAATGACTACGAAAAGACCAAAGCAACTACAAAGAGAAACAAAATGACGACTGAGACACAGAATGATCACAAAGAGACACAAAACCACAGAGAGATGCACAACGACTACAAAGAGACAAACAACTATGAAGTCTGTGTGTCTTGTTCCTTTTTATTCGAGGTGTTAGGGGCCTTAAGGGGCCTTAAGGGGCCTTAAAGGACCTTAAAGGGCCTTAAGGGGCATTAAAGGGCCTTAAAGGGCCTTAAGGGGCCTTAAGGGGCCTTAAAGGGCCTTAAGGGGCCTTAAGGGGCCTTAAAGGGCCTTAGGGGGCCTTAAGGGGCCTTAAGGGGCCTATTGCCTCAGTGCAGTAAAAAATAAAAATACAATACGTCTCTCTGAGATGTAGTGACGTAGAAGTATAAAGCAGCTGAAAATGGAAACACACAAGTATAGTACAAGTGCCACAAAATAGTACTTTCCACCACAGCTGTTACCTCATGGTTCAGGTATTTGATCAGAAGCCGTAATTGATCAGAGCGGAGCGACTGGATCATCTCTGCAGGTGATTGCGAGTAAATGTGTGCCGTCACAGTTGCCTGCAGAGATTAAAAAGTCACACGCTCACACACACACACACACACACCATGGAGAGACATGGGTGGGATCCCCTCCTCCGCCAGCAGATGGGGTTGTACTCTGATGAACAGAAGGAAGGGAGGAGGGGGAGGAGGTCTGGGGGAGAGGGGTTAAGAGATGAGGGTCAACGTCACATATACGTCATCACACTGCTCTGAAGACAACGTTCAATGTTTTTGTGTGTGTTGTGTTCACGTCCGCCTGATATTCAATATTCTCTTTCTCTTTTAGCTCCGTTTTTGGTCTCCACCGACTCCTTTAGCTGCTAAGTGCTCCACTACGGCCACCAACTGTTTGCTAACAAGTGCAACATATCAACTTAGAAGGCGATGATATGTCAGTGTTGACTTCACAACTTGTTTCTGCTGAAAACAGGCATCAGAAAAATAATCGTTTAATGGAAACAGTGTGAAACATTCATATAATGTTTTCATCATAATCACCTGAAACTAAGAATCATTGTGTTTTTGTCGAATGAGGCCTCCATATGTACATAGGGAGCGGGTCCTCTTCAGTCTTGCTGTTGCCTTTAATTGAACCAGATTCGAGGATATTAATCATTTTCTGCATTTCACTACTGTATTTTAATTCTTAAATTGCACTGCAACTTTAATTCTATTTTTAGCTTTTTTTATGTTTTACTGACTGTTTTTAATATTTAAATGAATGTTCTTAATTGTTTTTTAATCTTCTTTTATTTTGCATTATGATTTGATGCTTTCAATGGTTTTATGTGAAGCACTTTGAATTGCCTTGTTGTTGAAATGTGCTCTACAAATAAACTTGTCTTGCCTCGCCTTGACTTGCCTTGCCTTGTTTGCTACGGTAGCCCAGAGCGGACAAACCAAACACTGGCTCTAGAGGGAGCATTTCGTGTTTTAACGTTACCTGAAGGCCACGTTAATGTTTGGTTTGTGAAACTGCAGTAACGTGAGATGTACAGCCAGCCGCCATCTGACTTCCTGCTAAAGTACTTTTATTGTGTTAAGGACGCTGTCATAGTTTTGCACTTCACCACTATTCCATTATTCTACTCTGATTCCTACACACTGTCCTTTTGAGAAGAAACTTAAATTTGACTTCAGCTTTGACACATGGTCTTGTCTCAAAAGACAATTATAATATTTTGTTTATAGTTTTAGAGTATTTCATGTATTAAGCCTATTTCATGACTTTTCAGAGAGGTCAGTTGTTCAAACTGATCTGCATTAGTGTGAATGCGGCTCAGAAATGTGCATGACCTGACCACAGATGACATGTTGGATTTGTTCCGGCCTGCAGGCTCTGAGGGCTCTAACGAGGCGAGACGTGGACGGACAAAGCATCAATTAGAGCCACGGGGTGTCCGAGCAGCGGACAGTGGACACTGAACATGGACCCCCCTCGGCCGCTCCATTGTCCCGTCCACGGAAAACAAAAAAATAAAGACAATGTGATTTGGTTCTGCTGAGGTGCACTCCTAAAGCCCTCGCAGCGTCGGAGAGTTTTCTTTTTTTTTAAAAAGCGCTCGTTGTCGTCTTCAAAGCGTCCTCGACCTCGTCGTCCTCAGCCGGCAGATGTGTCTCCGCATGTCGACCCCCCCGCTGTGCTCCACATACACTCTTCATCTGGTCAAACAGCATAAACATCATGTAACATCAGTAACGGTGTTTGAAGTGTAAACGACATGTGAACGGAACAAGAAGCAATTAGTCCGGACAATATAATACAACGGAGGCAAACGCAAGAAGCCGGCAGTAGATATGAACTCTGAAAGATAATAAGCAACGGTGTTTGTCTGGGATTAACTGTGTCTGATTGTAGATTTTAAAGATCTTTTCTGGTGTAGCCCACCTGTTAAGGGATTAAAGTATGAGCAACAGGAATCAGATCAGAATCTCGGTTTATTGCCAAGTATTATCCTTGTAATAGTTTGCACATACAAGGAATCGGGTTTGGCGAATGGTGCATAACAATAAACACAACAGTGCAATAGTATGAGATGTGAATTAAAAAATAAAAATATGAAAATTTACAGCAGAATAAACAAACAAAATAAAAAAAGAATACATTAAAATGAATCTTTTATTAAAGTGTAAAGTGTCATTTTTAGTATTAGATATTTTTAGTAAAGCATTATGCAAATCACATTGGACAAAAGTTAAGAGGCTATCAAAGAAAATATATTGTGGAGTATCAACCATGAACAGGAGAGGAAAGAGATTATTCCCTGTCTCCATTCGTCAACCAGAAATACTTGAAATTACTTATTTGTGCCCTTTAAATTGCACAGAAATATTGATTATGTTAAGCACACGCATTAACACCTCAATTTGCTCAATGACATGAGAAGGAAGTGACTTATACTTATGAACATCTAGTTCAGAGACAAATCTGTGAAACGTTCATTCTCACGTCTCGTGAAAAAAAACTTAGATTTTAACAGCTGAAAACACTTTTAAGAAAAAACAGAAACAGACCCCGTGAACATGTGGCGCTGCATTTGAACACAAACACAGTGAACTGAACTACTATCGGCTCAAAAAAAAAAAAAAAAGCCGCTTGCTGACATTAGATAGTTAGTTGGATTAGTTAGAGTTATATAGAGCTGTATTATTAACATGATGTTTCAAAATAAAAGTTTGTCTTACCTCAGTGATAAACACATGCGGGCTGCCAGCGTGAGGGGAGCTGTGAGAGTGTACTGTAGCACCACGCTGACCCCAACACACACACACACACACACACACACACACACACACACACACACACACACACACACACACACACACACCCCTCCCGCCATCCCCCTCCCCCAACCCCCCCCAAACACCTCACCCTGGACAGTCTGGTCTCTCTTGGATCAGGGTTGAAGTTTCCCGTGGTTTTAAGATGTTTACTTCCTGTGAACATATCACTCTTTTACCAGGATTTATCATCATAAAAGAAGTTCGATTTTAACGCAGAACTGCAGTTAATTCTTCTAATTTTCGAATTATTTTATATTTGTTAATGTGCTAATGCGATTTATTTGAGGGGAGACACTACAAGGGAATAGGGTAAACATTTTTACTAAAATATATCACCATGAAACTTAACAACAATTATTATTTATTATTATTATTATAAGTTTAGATCTGAAAATTGGATAAAGCCAGGTTATAAATGATTGTTTCACTTTATTTATATACTACTGTCATCAAGTGTCTTAAGGATTTTTAGATATCTCTTCTTTTATCACTGAATAAATCAGAAAGAAACCTGTCAACAGCCATTTTCCTAAAATTCTTTTTTAGAAATACAAAGTTCTATAAATCAAGCTATGGAAACTGGAAACTGGAAAGTGTGGTGTATGTATGTGCTGAAGCCCAGATAAAAAAATACTGAGGTCAAGAATATTTCCCGAGCACAACAATATTTAGTCAGCGTCCAAACTCTGTATATGTTCTGAGTATTTTAAAATTACATTTCCGTGAACTTTAATTTTTCAAGCTTTGTCTATAGACAGCCAGGTGTTTAATCTTGGTGGTTAAATAAAACATTTTATTAAAACAATGTGTCCCTGATCTGTCAAATCCCTCGAGATGTGTAAAATAAATGCCATTGTAGAACGTAAAATACACTTCATGTCCTAAAACCAAATTACCTCATTGTCTGCAGGTCATTTTATCTTTGTGATACAGTTTGCCATGAAATTATAAATTAAATTAAATATATAATATTAGGAATGTTCTTCAGTTCGAACACACTTTCTGACTCAGGAGAAGCTTCATGGCTGCGTGTGAATGTAGAAACATTTTAAAGTTGTTTGTAGTTGGTGGATGAGTGATTGTTGACCACTTTAGTCATTAATTAACTGCTTTCTTTTGAAAAAGCTTCTGCGTGTGAGCGTAGCCTTGATATCGGTGTTTGTCTTATCAGGCAGCCGTCGACCTTCCCACCTTCAAATGTCTGACGTGTTTTTTTTTTCACATGCAGCACCTGACGTCTTCCCATCGTCAAAAACACAACGTGTCACTGCAGCAGTTTATTCATATGTTTGTCCTGTGAATCGTTCATCACAGATAATAATTGATTGACATTAAAAAGTAACATTTATTTTTTAAGTACATAGTTTAATTTAGTTTATGATGTTTAGTCCTGGAGTATTTATTACTTCTGCCAAGGAGGCTATGTTTCTGGTTCGGTTTGTCTGTTTGTCACAGGCTGTGACCTCCAGGTCTGAAAAGAGAATACAATGAATAAGTGCCTTGCATTGTCTCTACTGACCACCAGGGGGCGACTATTCTGGTTGTATAGAAGTCTATGAGAAAATGACTCTACTTCTCACTTGACGTATTCCCTCAGTAAACATTGTAAACACGAGTTTATGGTCTCAATCTCTAGTTTCAAGTCTTCTTCAATACAGCATGATGTTCATTTAGTAAATTATGGTCCATTTAGAGTCAAATAGAGCATAAAACAGAGTGCTTGATGCTGCAAGGTACTTTGATACTTCAGATTTCACATTATCGGGTGATATTATCTCAGTGATATCATCTTTTTTTCGTTCTATCCATTTTTTGTTAATGAACCCAAGTTTATGTATTTCACTGCTTTTTGCTAATTAGGGTCTGAGCATCGACGAAGTCGGTCCGAGAGGACCCTATTGAAATTCTAAGGACCCAATTGGGTGCATATTTGGGGTACTTGACCTACTCAAAAACTCACCAAATTTGGCACACTTGTCAGGCTTGGTGAAAATAGACATCTGATAAAGGTCTCATATTTGTGTATTAAATGGATCCCTAGCACCCCCTAGAAGTTAGACAGGCGATGCCCCTCAGCCAGTTTGTCCGACTGACTTGAAATTTGACACACATGTCCATCTCCACCTGTTCTAAAAAAAAGCCTCTCAGACCCCTAAGCTCCGCTTCTTAAATCTTCCGCCATTTTTTATTTTGGGAAAAACACATTATTCCAAACCCCTCCTACAAGCTGGGTCTGATTCATACCAAATTTGCTGTGGGTTATTATTTGAGCTTTATCATCACAAGTCATCAAAACTTCTTGATATCTTATTGCATTCATAAGATAGGGACCAATGAACTTCTTAGGGGCGTGGCTTGTACATCAATACTTATAACTTCAAAACCATTTGGCCTAATGTCCCAAGATTTACAGCATATGTGCACATTGCATCCTGTAACATACCCCGAAATTTGTATGCCATTGAGACACTAGGGGGTGCTACAGTAATTCGGCCAATTTGCCGTTTTTTGTAATTTTTCGCCGTTTTCAGCATTTGTACTTTTACGAACTCCTCCTACAGAATTTATGCGATCGACTTCAAATTTGCTCAGGATGGTCTTTAAACCTTTGTGATGAAAAGTTATCAAAATCGTGAGTTTGTTCTCAATGCCTTTGACGTGGCGTGGCGCCCAATTCACTCCCATTGTGTGCGGTTCGCTATGTTAGAGAAAGTTGTTGTAACTCCAAGGTACATCATCCGATCCACCCAAAATGTCTCATGCACGATATGTGTCATAGGTGTTGGAAATAAATAATTCATGTAGGTTTTTGGCTTGGCCATTAAAAATCCCCTGAATAGCGCCCCCTACAAACATTCAAAAGAGCAGCCCCAGCGCTACGTTACCCCTACATATATGAAATTTGGTAAGCACATGTATCACATGGAGACTTAAAAAAAAGTATTTTGGCACCATGCTCTACACCATACCACATACCAGAAATTTGTATTTTTGTGTGATTATTTTACCCTTTTCTAAGCGCTTTACTTTACGATTTCCTCCTGGGGTGTTCGTCAGATCCACTTCAAATTTGGTCAGTATGATCTAAAGACCTTTATGAATAAAAGTTATCAAAAGCTTTACGTTTCACAGAACGGCGTAACCGTGGCGTGGCGGCCATTATACTGAATCCTCATTAAACCAGCTCATGTAACTCTACTGGACTTGGTCGAATCTGCCCCAAACTTGTCATGCTTGATAAAAGTAAGGGCCTGAGGATATCAACAAGCCTATTTTGACTCAATGTCAAAGTGCCACCTACTGGCAGGAGGAAATCAGCGTTACGAGACAAACGGCATCAGATTTACATTTATATGACGTGGTCTACACTACACATAGAGAAACATGATGCATGTTGTTGAGTGTGTCGTCTAGCAGCGCACAGCGGATACAGGAACCGGTGAAGTGTTTGCAAAGCGCGATGTCCTGCGTCACGCACTCCACATGGGAAAAAAAATTCTGACTGGCGGTCGAACGTTCTTGGCCGGGCGAGCCGGCGTTCCACCAGCGCCCCCGACACCCGCAGAGGGGCGAGGACCCGTTCATCGCTGTTCGCAGCTTTAATTACTTTTATTGTTGTATTTTCAATCTCAACAGTGGTGTTTTATTTTGAAATCGATTTGAAACCATAAATAAACACAATACAAATGTCAACCGTGTGTTCTCTTGAAAACCTTTCTTTCGGAGAGGTTTTCATCCCCATTTGTATTTGTAAAAAAAATACACAAACAACATATATGAACACATGGTATCTATCGCTCCGATCATATGGTGTGTTACTTTCACACCATACAGTATATCCAGTCACTATTATACCACAGTGTCATTTAAGTTATCAGTGCATCGCCTCTGTACTGTTTTGACATATTTAGCTGAATGTGTTTTAGCTGCAGTGACAGGATGTGGAAACCAGACAGTTTACTTCCTGCCAGATGTCACAGAAGCAGCAAACTGCATGGGTTACATTAAGATAGGTAGGTAGTTAGGTAGGTAGGTAGATAGATAGATACGTAGATAGATAGATAGATAGAAAGATAGATAGATAGATAGATAGATAGATAGATAGATAGATAGATAGATAGAAAAGAGGAACAATAAGAACTAGGTCATATTGAAACATGATGACTGAATAAAACCAGAGAAAAGTTTAGGGGATCTGTAGAGTAAAACTAGGCAATTTATCATATAAAAAAAAGCAACAGCCAGCTGAGATGAGATGAACTAAAATTATTTCTGCGAATTACTGCGAGACCACCACCCTCACCTGATAAGTCTCGGCTGGGAACAGACAAACACACATTTAGGGTCATGACCCAAAAACACAGCAGGCACAGTCATCATAGTTGATCAGAAAACGTCCGTATTTTAGTCCAGATGAATCATTACGGATTAAATTCCTATTCACAAGGAATCTCCCTTTAAATAAACAGAAAAGCAGAATTACATGGATGCAGTTGCTCTCACGGTGATGAGGCTGTTTCTGTGTCTTGAAACTGTGTCTTGCTTGGGAAACCACAAATTTTGGCTCAAAACGATAAAACAATTCAAATTAGAAGTTTGTTTTTCCTCTCTCTCTCCTGTTAGGACACAACCCATTGTTTAAAAAAAAGAAAAGATCCCACATGGTCCAGAAGGCATCAAAGTTACAAATAAAACCAGCAGCACCGGTAAAAGTGTAGTCCTCACTTTCCACTTTTTAAAAGGAAAAACATTCCGAGTTTTTAGCCATAGCGGTAGTAGTACCACACAGGACGTTCAAGGCGGACGTGAGCTGCAAAGCATTATTAGAGCAAGTTGTCGCACCCTGTCCATTTTATTTACGTCTGCTTCCCAATGAGATCATGTGGGTGATGCGCAATTATTTTCAAATCCCATCGTGTGTGTATGTTTAAGATTTGAGAGAATAACATCTGTGAAGATTCTCCTTATGTGTGTGATGCAACCCAATTTCAAAACCGGGTAGGATTTTAAAACTCATGTAGTTTAAGCCTGGCTCAACTCGCTTCATGTTAGCTTCTTTTAAATGCAGGAGTGTAAAAACAAAACAAAACATTTGAACCTGTCGTTTAAGCCGCAGTAATCTGTTACTGACAGCTCACACTTCATGTGTGAGGAAACACTTTGCGGTGTGAAAGTCTGCAGAGCAGCCAGGTCATGACCACACTTAACTGGTGACGTCACACAACATATTAGTCGAGCATTTCACATTGCTTTTCACAACTCTTCGTTCTGAAGAGACCCAACTCTCCCAGTCTGCAGCTCCTATTTCTGCGTGAGTGTTGAATACATTTTTATTCATTGTACAGCTGCAGAATTTATATACAACATATATGTGTGTGTCTTTTATCGGGATGTTTTAGTTGACATTTGAGTCACACGTGAGTCGTCAAAGTCACATTAGATGAGCATTATCGCGTCATTGTCCTGTGTTATTCCTTCCACACTGGGCCTTTGTCAGCAAAACCTTTTGCAAAAATGCCGACAGACAGGCAGTAACACAACTGTTACATAACTGTCTTTTAGGTTGACAATATTCTCTGCTCTCCACAGGGAGCCACAATGACAAAACAGGCTCTCTTGAACACTATGGACCAACTCGGAGAAGACAACTTTAAGCGCTTTAAGTGGTACCTGAAAGATGAACACCTTGAAGACTCCTCAACCATCCCATGGAACAAGCTGGAGAATGCAAAGACGTGGGACACAGTTGATCTGATGATCCAGACCTACACACTTCCTGGAGCTGTGAAGGTGATCGATCAGGTTTTAAAAAAGATCAACAGGAATGATCTGCTGCCGGGTTTGTCAGACAGCAGCTCGGGGACAAAAGGTCAGTCACAGGAAACATGAAAAAATTGTCTGAGAAATGCATCCTGGTTGACATAGGGTTCTAGTTACAGGTATTCTGTTAGCGCCTCAGCCCCTGGTTGCATGTTGTGGTGCCAATTGTTTCCCCCTCCTTTGGACGTGTTTTCTTTCACAGCCTCTGTAAGAGCCAAATATGGTAGTAAAAAGATGTTACTCTATAGGTACATAGGGTGGCGCTGTTCTGGGGTCCTGTGCACCGGCATATAGTAAATTAGATGATTATTTCAGCAAAGTTGGTCGAACAGGGGGAAGTGTGAGGTTATAAAGATGATGCGGTACACCTGCATGAATATGATTGGAAGTTAGAAGTGATGTGGTAGCCAAGCAGCTGTTGAATGAGCCACCGATGGTGAATCAGCTCATGCAATGTTCTGCTCTGCCGAAAATAACAGGGATAGTACTGACTTTATCAAATATATTTGGTTGACCATAAAGACAATGGTTCCACTTTTTGTAGAAAGAAATACGTTGTTTGTTTCTCTTAGGAAGACCAGAAGACAATTTGTGTACTGTTTCTGCAACTGTAGGCAAACTAACTAATATTTTATACTTTCTATATTTGTGTTCAACACAGATGTGATGGCTCCGGTACCAAAGTCGCTATCCATCTCACATTACCAGAAAATGCTTAAATCGAACCTTCTCAACAAGTTTATCTGTGCCCAAGAAGGTTTGAAGAATGATGAGCAACATCTCGATGATATGTACACAGAGTTGTACATCACAGTCGGGGGTGACGGCTACATCAACAGACAGCATGAGATCAGTCAGATTGAGGCAGTGGTGGTGAAGCCAGCAGGAACAGAGAAATCAATTAAACCTTGTGACATGTTCAAACACCCTTCTAAAAGATATAAACCCATAAGAACAGTACTAACGAATGGAATTGCAGGAATTGGCAAAACCTTTCTTGTGAGCAAGTTTGTGTTGGACTGGGCTGAAGGAAAAGCCAATCAAGATGTGCATCTCATTTTCCCCTTGACCTTCCGCCGGTTGAATTCATTGGAAGGACAAAATTTGTGTTTGGCAGAGCTCATTCATAAATTCATCACGGAGACCAGAGACATCAACGAAGAAGCTCTTAATCACATCTTTACAGCTCTGCAGTCATCAGGAAACACCAACTATGACAAGAGTGAATTCAAACTTCTCTTTGTTTTGGATGGACTGGATGAGAGTCGTCTTAATCTGGACTTCTCTACCAGTGAAAATCCGGCTGTCAACATTGATGTGACAGCGTCCACCTCAGTGGATTTGATGATGACGAACCTCATCAACAAGAAACTGCTTCCCTCTGCTCGCCTCTGGATCACCACACGACCTGCCGCAGCCAATCAGATCCCTCGAGGGTTTATCAACATCATGACAGAGATCAGAGGGTTCACTGACCCACAGAAGGAGGAGTACTTCAGGAAGAAATTCAGCGATGAGGAGCAGTCCAGCAGAATAATTTACCACATCAAGAGATCACGAAGCCTCCACATCATGTGCCACATCCCAGTCTTCTGCTGGATCACTGCTACAGTTCTGGAGGATGTGATGGAAACCAGAGAGGGAGGAGAGCTGCCCAAGACACTGACTGAGATGTACGCAGAATTCCTGAGATTTCAGATTCATCAGACAATGAAGAAGTATGATAAAAATAAGTGCATTCAGTGCATTAAGTCATTAGCAAAACTGGCTTTCCACCAACTGGAAGAGGGCAACCTGATCTTCTACGAGAAAGATCTCAAAGAGAGTGGCATTGATGTCAGTGGAGCCTCGGTGTGCTCAGGAGTGTTCACAGAGATCTTCAAAAAAGAACGTGGGAGAAGGAATGATGAAGACAAGATGTTTAGCTTTGTCCATCTGAGTGTTCAGGAATTTTTGGCAGCTTTCTACGTAGAGAGGGCAGTCACTAACAAACACAAGAACGTGATGTGTGAGCCAGTGCAAACTTGTGGCAGACAAATGCAAATGTTTTTCAGCAAAACTTCTATGACTGAGGTCCACAGGTTTGCTATTGACAAGGCCTTGAAGAGTCCAAATGGACACCTGGACCTGTTCCTCCGATTCCTCCTGGGTCTTTCGTTGCAGACCAATCAGAAGGTTCTACAAGGCCTACTGAAAAAGAAAAAAAGCTCAGAGACCAATCAAGAAACAGTCGAGTACATCAAGACGAAGATCAGTGAGGATTTGTCTCCAGAGAGAAGCATCAATCTGTTCCACTGTCTGAATGAACTGAATGATCGATCTCTAGTGGAGGAGATCCAACAGTACCTGAGTTCAGGAAGTCTCTCCACAGATAAACTGACCCCTGCTCAGTGGTCAGCTCTGGTCTTCATCCTACTGTCATCAGGAAACAATCTGGACGTGTTTGACCTGAAGAAATACTCTGCTTCAGAGGAGGCTCTTCTGAGGCTGTTGCCAGTGGTCAAAGCCTCCCACAAAGTTCTGTAAGTGCACAAATAAGTGCAGCTATAAACTGTGTCACATGTGTAGGGTTGTTCTCTACAAATTGAAGTCTTAATAAACTGATAGTTGCAAGATTTAGTCAACAAATTGATTAGTTGATTAATTAAAAAGTCTCTCAAATTGTTTCTTCAGTATGATTGTACCTCCACAGATGAATAAAAGAAAATTACAGTATAGGCTAGATTGCATTCTTTGCTGTAATTGCAGTTGCCAGTTTCCAGTGACACAAGCAGGCTACGAGATGGCTTTCTCACATTGTAGACAATAAAAATAGTGTCAGTTTTTATCTTTATCACCAATTCTCTTTCAGGCTGAGTGGCTGTAATCTGTCAGAGAGAAGCTTTGAAGATCTGTCCTCAGTTCTAAGCTCCCAGTCCTCTCATCTGAGAGAGTTGGACCTGAGTAACAACAACCTGCAGGATTCAGGAGTGAAGCTGCTCTCTGGTGGACTGGGTAGTACACACTGCACACTGGAGACTCTCAAGTGAGATCACACTGTGATTATTTTGTATTTTTTTTATTTTGAATTAGTTCTGCAAGGTGAAAAAAGTGTCAACAAAGTACATATCTGTGTTAGCAAGGTATGTAACTTACAACTCACCTAGAAGAAATAAGAAGCTTTTAGTCTTATATTCTACATGTCGTATTGGTGCACTTTAGTTTATTGTGGCCGAAATTAGTCTGACAACAAGAAACCCTATTTTTCACCTGCTAAAACTCTTTACCACCTGTTTCAAAGATGTATTTTTTGTGAAGGAACTTAGAAAGATTATCCTAGCAGAACCTGTTCTTAAATCATAAACATGTTTGAGGCAAACATGTTTATGACGCAAGGTTTCCGTAGTAAAAAACTGGACCAGTGATTTTCAATGACCGAGCTGCAACCCAGCACCGGTCCACGCAGTGTTAGCTGCCGGGCCTCAAAGATGCAATCTGACAAATTTTACATTTTTTAAAATACATACATGTATACATATAATGGACTTTTCAGTGAGGTAGTAGACATCTTGTTTTCAACATATTTCTATAGTCATAGTCGTTTTGATTGAGGGACGACAATGTGGAAAAACCATATCAGACAGAAAATGTTAATCAGAATAGGGAAGTGGGAAGTCAGAAGTTCTCATCATATCACTATTTCTCCATTGGTGAAACAAATGTGGATTTCAGCTTACTAAACTATATATGACAGAAAAATATTCCTTTGATTTCTACTGTCTGCACTTTTGCATCATAAGAACAATCCACAAATGTACTTGAAAAGAAAACACAGAACCCAGTTAAATGACTCTGAACATATCTGGGATGTAAAAGCAAATCATTTATTTTTCAGATTGAGTCAAACCAGGCTTACAAAGAGATGCTGTCAGGAGCTCTCATCAGTCCTCAGCTCCCAGTCCTCCCGTCTGAGAGAGTTGGACCTGAGTAACAACGACCTGCAGGATTCAGGAGTGAAGCTGCTCTCTACTGCACTGGAGAGTCCACACTGCACACTGGAGACTCTCAGGTCAGATCAAACCACGCTTTAGTGTAGTAAAAATATTTCCCCATTTTACTGGGTTTTTGTTTGAAATGACGCAGCAGAAAACATTTAAACTGCAATTTGAATTTTGACCTGAAGTCTGCGTGAGCTAGACCTAAAAGCAAAATCCTTTCTTTCAAATTATTAACTCAGCAATAGAATAAGGAAATTCTCAAATGTGGAAGCATTTCTTTTTTTTTTACATTGTAGACAATAGAAACAGTATCTGTGTTTCTTTATCACTAACTGTCCTTCAGGCTGAGTGGCTGTAATCTGTCAGAGAGAAGCTGTGATGCTCTGACCTCAGTTCTAAGCTCCCAGTCGTCTAGTTTGAAAGAGTTGGACCTGACTAACAACGACCTGCAGGATTCAGGAGTGGAGCTGCTCTCTGCTGGACTGGCGAGTCCGCGCTGTACACTGGAGACTCTCAGGTCAGATCTGACTCTCAGGCTTTTGTGTAACACTGAACACGCGCCTCAAACATTAAATGTTACTCTAGTTTTGCATTGCATGCCTATTGCTTAAACGTAACATAATTTATCATTACAGTCACAATATTGTATATGACTATCTATGGTTTTGTTAATGTTCAAAATCTTTGGGCGGACTTGGAAGAGAATTTCTGGATTCAGTAGGTTATAATAAAAATCAATTTAATAAAAGTTGGCAATATAGTGCATAATCCTCAGCTGAGGGTTCATAAGCCAATGGCAGGGCACAGCCTTTCAACAGTTGCCTGTAAAAGCAGCCTGAAGAGAGTTAACTGTCGTTGCGGATTGACCTAAGAGAGCCTCGAACTGACCAGTACATTTAATTATATAGTCCAATGAAAATGTGCATTGTCGCCTCTCATTGGCTCAGTTTTACAACATATATTCGGCTGAAGTTTCACACGGCTAGAATCAGCATTCGGATTGGTTGGTCGGTGCAAAGGTCTCTCCCAGACCTACCGGCACTTGAAGTCATCTCTCCACCCTCTCGTAAAGTTGAGCATATCCACTCCTCATGAGGAGTTGTTTTATTGCCCTTTGTGTTGATCTTGGAGACTTCAGTGTCTTCATCCCCCTCTCCCTATCTCATTCCATGCATACCTGAACTAAGTCTAAGTAAGAAACTCAATGTGGCTGTCTTCTATGTCACGCATACTCCTTCCCATAAGGCTCACTATTCCTTATTAATCATCCTTTTTAAGTATCGCAATTTATACATAGACATTCCTTATTAAGTTGACTAAGTCATATTATATTATTACAACCTAACAGTTTCAACATTGCTTTAAATTGACTTCAAATATTGGTTTAAATGTTGGGCAAAAGGAAACATTGAAACACTAGTATTTCAAATATAAAACTGTAGTATTGCCACTGAAAGGAAATAAAACAGGCATTAAAAAAACCTTTTATATATTTATATATATTTTTTGCATTCTGATGTAGTTTTCAATGACATCTTCAGTCTTTTTCTACCAATGACAATAGTTTTAACTGTCTGTCACTGTTTTGGTGTGGACCGAAGGGGCTTTGGAGCGGGCGGACTATGCAGATCATATGTAAATCATGCTCTCATTTTTTTTTTTTACTTATTTAGGTTGAGTCAAACCAGGCTTACAAAGACATGCTGTCAGGAGCTCTCACCAGTCCTCAGGTCCCAGTCCTCTAGTCTGAGAGAGTTGGACCTGAGTAACAACGACCTGGAGGATTCAGGAGTGAAGCTGCTCTCTGGTGGACTGGAGAGTCCACACTGCACACTGGAGACTCTCAGGTCAGTACTCATCTCTTTTTTAACAGATGAGCGTTTAAATGTTACTGGACATACGAGTTGATGTAACTGATGGTATCCAACAATTGTGTGATATCATGTGTAGAGTATACTCAGCAACAACTAAGTAACAAGTCTCTGCAGGAAAAAGTCTTGAATTTACTGTTTAAAAAAAATAATGTCAACGTATTTAAATTTCTGCAACAAATTCACTCGACAGATTATAATGTTAACTGATTGTGATTGTGTGTGTGTGTGTGTGTGTGTGTGTGTGTGTGTGTGTGTGTGTGTGTGTGTGTGTGTGTGTGTGTGTGTGTGTGTGTGTCTCAAGGCTGTCAGGCTGTCTGATCACAGAGGAAGGCTTTACCTCTGTGGCCTCAGCTCTGAGATCCAACCCCTCCCACCTGAGAGAGCTGGACCTGAGCTACAACCATCCAGGAGACTCAGGAGTGGAGCTTCTGTCTGCTGGAGTGGAGGATCCACTCTGGAGACTGGAAACGCTCAGGTATGAACAGACAACAAGAGCTCCCTGTCACACTGACAAGCTCAGGACTGTTGGTTCAGTCTTTACCAGCAGCACTGCTGATAACAGTGAAGACAGTAGCTGATGGGCTGAGAGTCCCTGTCCCCACTGAGACTGACCTCCTAACTGGTGTAATACCAGATCAGGATTCAGTGCTGATTATATTACAACAACTCTCAGGTCGGGACTGTGTGTTTTATGTTAAAAGTGATTTTAAAATGATATGTCAGTCATATTCTTCTTCTTATCAGTTATAGAGCTTTTCTCAGGACTTTTCTTCAGCAGCATTCTGAATGATTTTTTTAAAATGACTGAGAGCCTGTCCCACATCTGAATGCTTTGTTTCTTCCTCCAGGGTGGAACACGGTGGAGAGCAGAGGCTGAAACCTGGTCTGAGGAAGTGTAAGTGTGTGTTCACTTAGATTCATAAGACAGCACGTTAGTTTGTGTCAAAAGCTTGTGCATCTGCAATAATTTTCAATATGAAAGAATATTCAAAGTTTGTTCGATGATAAACTGTATTGTGTCTTGCTCTCTCCATTAGATGCCTGTGAACTCACGCTGGACACGAAAACGGTTAACAGAAACCTCAAACTGTCTGACAACAACAGGAAGATGACAGTTGTGAGAGAGAAGCAGCCGTATCCTGATCATCGACAGAGATTTTTATTCTGGTTCCAGCTGATGTGTAGAAACAATCTGACGGGTCGCTGCTACTGGGAGGTCGAGAGGAGAGGAGATGTCGACGTATCGGTGACTTACAGAGGAATTAAGAAGAGAGGAAAAGGTGCCGACTGCTGTTTTGGAGGGAATAATCACTCCTGGAGTCTGAGCTGCTCCGATGTCGATGGTTACTCCGTCAGTCACAATGACAGTTGTACCTGCTGCTCCTCTTCCTCCTCCTCCTCTGTCTCTCACAGAGTAGGAGTGTATGTGGACTATCCTGCTGGCACTCTGTCCTTCTACAGAGTCTCCTCCGACACACTGATCCACCTCCACACCTTCAGCACCACCTTCACTGAGCCTCTTTATCCCGGGTTTGGGTTTGGGGTGCCGGGTTCCTCAGTGTCGTTGTGTTCACTGTAGGAGGGAGAGTCTTCTCCTGTGTAGAGAAACACAGACACTGCTGGCAAACACACACACACACACACACACACACACACACACACACACACACACACACACACACACACACACACTTTTTGTATGTCATACTAACTGAAAATTACAAGGTGTCTTATTGTTTTGTCTTAAGATTAAGATAAGATTGTATTGATCCCCAGAGGGGAAATTCAGATGTTGCACCAGCACGAGGACAGAAGGCAAAATTAAAATCAGATTTTAAGATCAGAGTTGTACTTATATAGCAATACCATCTCAAGCAAAGTGACATTAGCTTTTTCATTTCAATTATTTTCCTTTTATTTTGTCAGAAAATGTGTTTATTGATTGCTGTCTGGATTTAAAGAGAATGTCACTTACTTACTTTTATTCTTGTGCTTCCATTATTGTTGTTGAAAGGAACCTGGTTGTCTTGTGACGACCATGTTTTTCATCCTATAATGAATTTGTATTTTCTTCTCATTGGTCTGATCAGTTTATATGTAGTTTGCAGGATCCTATGACACATTTTCTAATAAACAAAAAATAAAATCAGACAAATTGGTTCGACTGGTTTCACGTTTATAGACTTGATGTGCGTGCATTTCTTATTTATTGCCAACAGCTATTACTCTGAAGACTTGTCCAATGGATTCACATTTGCCACATTTTCTAAATCCATTGTCGATGTTTCTGTAGTGTTTTCTTCTCTTAAGCCTCTGTGGAAGGAAAATATTTTATGTTTATGCTTAATAAATGTCTCACGCTTAGGAAAACTATGAAGCCGCATGAACACATATATTAGGGTTATTAAGAGCACAATATTCATAGTTTTATGTATCTGTTAATCACTGACATAGTATTATAAGTTACATACATGAACCAGATCAAAAGGGGGGAGGGGAGGGGGTAGACAGACTCAGGAGATAAGGTGCCGAGAAGAGAGCCCAGTGAAGGCAGAAGACGACAAGGTCACGATATGTTAGCGCCTTAGGCTCAGCTGTTGTGGATATTATGGCTAGTAGCCGGGGAATATTATGGCACGGGAAAATAATCATGAGGCAGACAGTGAAATAATCAGTTTCGGTATTGAGACGGCCTCAACTGGTTAAAATTGCGTGCGTGAGGTATGAGGTCACCTGATACGAGGTCAAAATGGCCGCAGGGGGCGGGGTTAAGGGGTGGTACCAGGGGATGAACCTGAATCAGAATGTGTCATTATAAAAACTATGTCAATCTGAATGTTCGTGGGTTGTACTTCTGGACAGCAACTCGAGTTATTTGTAATCTGTGCATTGCAAATAAATCTACGTGAATTGAACTTTGATCCAATCTCTCTGGTATTCTGTGGGTGGTCAATTACTGAGGTCCCGTAAGTGAGTTCCTGTGGCGCCTCACTAGCAGTCAGATAGGAAATAGTTGTGAAGTTTATACAGAATCAGGTTTTAAGGAAGTTAGCCATCATCGAGCAGAATACGCAATAAAAGGAAGAAATCCAGCCACAACACCTCTTAAATTCTTTGTTTTCATGTTTCTCCTCTCTGCATATTGTCCCATACAATGGGACAATATGCAGACATGTTCTGGCCTGATGCCAGAATATGTTTGTATTCTTCTCCTAAATCTCACCTTTTTTTCCCGTGAGGTCTGCAAAAATTGCCACAAATTCTCTGAAATCTGGTGTTCGTGCTTGAGGCCCGTCGTGTATCATCTTGTTCCAACTCTATTATGCGAATACTGAGTGAAAGATTCAATCCCAAGATTTAACATTCCCATCAAATATTAATATTTTAAATGTCTTGTGCTATAGACATATCTCTCCAACATTCAGCCTGAAATTATTGGTATGTTTGGAAAATTTGGGATCTCCACTGTACAATTTAAAATAAGGCTGTGAACGATTGAACGTTAACCTAGATTTGTAAAGATGGAGTCGGCAGAGGGTTCACGATAGTTAAGCAACTCCTCTGACTCCCCGATCAGCTGACTGTGACTGACTCATATCATGCACTGGTGTTGGTTTTGAAAAAGAGGAACATGAATAAGCACAAGTTGGAATGTGACTCCTACGTCAGACACATCCTGACTTTATTTCCTCCTTCTTCATTTCTTGTAAACTTTCTTGACTTAATGCAGCAGCCCGACTCCAGCGTGGCCGGACTATTTTACGTTGTTAACACGTTCTGATATTAAACCTTAAGGTAAGAGCGTTGTGTTTTTATTTTTATGCTTCAGCTCATTATTTAGATAACTTTGTGGATATATTTGTAATGTGATGGGAAGCTTACGGACTCTTTTAACTCCTTTCAAATGACTGTAAACTGGTCTCTACTAAACACTAAAGCCATCAAAATACTTTCTGTTTATATGTCAGTTACATATTCACCAGAATCAAATTGTTGATATTGTTGTCTGTATTGATAATTAAATGTTGCTACATTGTTTTTTTTGTTTTTTTTTCAAATAGTTAAAGTCGAAACGATCGGTGATTGTTTGAAACACAGACAGCTTCAACACTCGACTTAAGTGATACATCTCAGGTTTAATTAAGTTACACATCAGATGAACAGTGAAGGAACCTTTTTTAAACAGAGGCCCAATTTGAGGGGACTGAAAGTAACCGGAAACGTCTAAACTAACTTAGACAAAAGTCTTCATTTATAATATTCGGTTCCAATACAGCGCTGACCTACAAAAGTAAAATTAATTAAAAAAAATATTTGTCTACCCATCTTTAGTTTTGTATTCCACTGTTGTTTCCTCAATGGCTTTTATTCTGGTATTCCCCGTTTGGTCGCGGGTGTTTTATTTTGAAACGAACATGGTCTCAAAGTAGAGCCATGATAAGGAAAACCGTAACTCGTGTAGTTAGTGTGCACACAAAGGGTAGAAACATCAACGGAAATGGCGCTCCCCTTAATGTACTAAAGTATAAATCTTATTTATTTTACTTACTTTATGCATCTTCAAAACTCAGACAAGCTCCAGCTGAAGAGGGAACAAGGTAGTTCAACTGGTTATTGTCTTGTTTTTATTTTGAGTTAACTTCTACTTGATGTTAGTTGACTGTTAGTTGACTTTACTCTTTAACGTTATAGCTTAACGGCTCCTAGTTGGATGATTTATACTAGGCTGGCTGTATAAAGGTTGAAGATGTTGACATTCGTTTTATCAGTATTTATTTTGAATATTGACGGATTTTTCTTTAACTCCGCTTAACTTTCACTTTCTCGTTGTGACGCATATAGTTTTTCTCCCTCCGGACAAAAAAGGGTAAATATATGGGTTAAATGTCAGTTTTTCTATGTCGAATTTCTCTATTTTGAAAAAAATAAATCTTCTTATAAAGCTCGTGTTTGTGAGGAAATGCCCAAAGTTAAGTCACAAAAGGCGCGGTTACCGTGTAGATTCCAATAGAGGCGCAATCCGGTTTCGTGTGCAGCTGATTCTGATGACCTTCAGCTCCTTAGAGGTGACGTGGGTAAGGTGCTCCATCTAGTGGAATAAGATCAGAACTACACCAGCTGATCTGCTTGTTTCTCTGCCTCAAACTTTATAATTATGGAGCTCAAACGTGCACTGACCACAGCTGGTGAATAGTGTCTTTACATGAAGTTATGACGACTTTTTTTATTTTTCTCAAAGTGGTATAAAATGTTTGTTTTTTTAGTTAGTTCTGATTTAGTTTGAGCTTAGTTTTTAGTTTTTAAGGTTGGGTTAAATAATTTTGGTGGTAGGTATCTCACAACAAAATACACTTTTATTTTCATACAAACGGGAACAAATAACTGTTTAAACTTTTAAAAAATGTTTGTCGAAACTGAAAATATGGTTGCCATTTTTTAGTTATTTCTGTAACCAAACAAAATTGTTTGTAGTTTGAGTTTTATTTTATACGTAACAAAATTTGAATATTTAGTGTAGTGCAGCCGTTGTCATGTTCTTTACTGATCCCTCAAAATTGAAGCCAGCGGTCGCCGTCAATGACAGGAATGATGATGACGATGATGAATAATAATGTGACGGCATCTTGTTGTGTTTTTTGTGACGGTGCAGGGCTCCGCTATGAGTACGTGTGAGGAGACAGAGGAGGGAGTCCCTCCCTCTAAAACTCTGTGTGAGGACCATGACAGCCCGACCAAAGCTCAGAGGTGAGACGAGGATCTCTAAATGTCCATGACTCTTCTCCATGTCAAGGCTCAGCACACAAATCACTCCAGTGACATTATTCACAGTCAGAGCTCCGTGTGTTGTGTTGTGTTGAAGCCCAGAGCAGCAGTGGAGACCAGACTCTTCCGGACCTGAACCCAGCTGTGTGTCCTTAAAGTCCATGGAATTACCTCTGGCGTTGAAACGACTTTCTACAGAGACACAGTGAGTCCGCCAGCAGGGAATGTTGTGTACGCCTTCTAACAGCGTTGCCGTCTTATCCAACACATGGGCCAACTCGGCTCCACCTCTCGGCCCATGTGTTGGATAAGCCGGGAGTTGGGCCCGAGCCACCCAATGTGAGCTTCAACAACAGCTCTACAGAAACCTCTCTGGGTAACGTCATGGAGTCTACGTCCAAATTTCTATGATCGTGTCAAATTTCAAAAAGAGTATTGTTTCGGAAAACTGAAGGACTGATCAGCAACATGACGGGATTAATATAACCAGTTTAGCTAACTGATATTATGAACCTTATTTAATGTTCCCGACTGGATGATCCAACTCTGATGTTGCTCCAATCAAGGGTAAAAAGGGTTTCTCTTCGATTCAAGCTCCGGCTTCAATCAGTCAGCCATGAATATGTAGCTGAAGGTTTGAGAGGTGTGTTGTTGTTTCTGTTCTGTTTCTATCAGTGTCCCTCAGGGGCCAGACTCTCCCGTACCAGGCTGTAGGTCCATCGAAAGGGGGGCCCAGTCCATGATCAATCCTATTACCTTCGGAGATGATCAGCACTCTGCTGAAGACTGGTAAGAAGTTCAACCAGATGAATTTGTTATTCTGCAGCTCTCCTCTCAGCTTTTTAGACTCCACCAACTTCTTTTCTGTTTTCTTTCAAAGAGGAACATTCAAGAAGGGGTGGGGGGATTTCTCATAAAAGTTCAAAACTAGTTAGAACATTGACGCCAGCGTCATCGCATCCTGCTGCCGATCCAAAATACAGAACATCGCCGTCGCCCAACGTCTCGCTGTCTGAGAGCATCTTTACTCGATATTTCCCATGAAATGGTTCTCGTTCATTAGACTTAATTCCAGTCTGCGATACATTTCCTGTGGCAGCTCCAGGTCCTGATCATAGGGGGCCATACATCCTTCTCCCTATATGTCCAAGCTTTTTGTGGGAGATATTAAGGCACTGCGAGGTTAGATGGGATACGTCATGCGTACAGCGTGTTATAGATCTGCCACTCTCAGCTGTATCAAGCTCTAAACCTAATCAAGGCCGAACCACCTCAACTGACTCCCTTCAGTGCAAACAAACAGCAGTTCTATTCCAAGTTCCTTGCAGATATCTGAGCTCCTCACCCCGTCTCCAATGGTGAGACCAGCCGCCCGTCAAAGGAAACTCATTTCAGACATTTGTATCTGTGATCTCATTCTTTCAGTTCCAAAAGCTCATGGCCACATGTGAGGGTTTGGGAAATAGTTAAATTGAGGGCTTCATCTTCCGGATCAGCCACCTCCCCATCAATCCTCCCGTCAACTTCCCCAAAATACTTGAACTCCTTCACTGGGTGTGGTGACTCTTACTCCCAACATAAAGAGAGTATTCTGCCTTTTGCATCAGAGCACCAGAATCCTTCCCCCTTTCAGATGTGCATCCTCTCTGGAGGACGACGTCACATAACCCCGATCCTGGCTTCTCTCATTGGTTCCCTGTTCGATTAGGAATTGATTTTAAGATTTTACTGATCACTTTTTAAGGCAAGTCTGGGTCCGGCCCCAAAGCCAGTCCACAGCCTCAGACCCTTAGATGGAGCGTTTCTGGCTGTTCCAAAGTCGAATCCAAAAGTTGGCTTTTGCCATCAGGGGCCCGAAGCTTTGGAACTGAGGAGATAAGGTCTGCAGAATCAGTTACTTCTTCAAAAACACTTCTAAAAACCATTTTTATAGACTTGCCTTTTTGTGATGTCGTCTTTTTATTCATTTGACCTGCTTTTTATAGCTTTTACTCTTTTTTATTTATTTATTATTAATTGTGTCTTGCTTTTGTTTGGCCTTTCTGTTGTTTTATTGTCTCCTGAGTATCCTGCTTTTGCTTTGTCTGTCAAAGCACTTTGTAATCTCTGTTTTTAAAGGTACTAATACATTAAAGTTATTATTGTTATTATTCTCTGTTGACTTTGTGATTTGAGTATTGTTTTGAAATATCACCAATAGCTCCACACAAAATAGTTTTTTATTTGTGCTGATTGTAATTGAATATCAACTCGTAATACCACCTGAAAGTATATAATTATATATATATATATAACTCCTTTTGTGACCATGCTTTTCTTTCCATAAATAATCACTTTTTCCCTCCCAAAGCTTTTTATCTATCAGCACCAGATTTAGTACAAAGACACAGACCAGTTTTCCAGGAAATTCATATGTGCAACATGGTTGAAACTTAAAGAAGTATGTAATAAATGAGACGCTATCTCACCAATGAATTTGAGCAGTGTCTTAGATCAATCTAAAGGTGTCATTGAGTTCACCTATTCTATTACATGTCCCCAAAAGCAACAAATGCAAAATATTTTCCTCTGCAGTTTTCAGCAAGTTCCCAGTGGGCAGTCCGTCAAGCATCATCCAAAGGATTTGGAATCCATATTTATGGTGCGTAAATGTCCAACAACTTTTTACCTCAACTCCAAATACAATAAACACAATTTTAAATCATTAGGGTTGCTTCTTTTACAGACTCTTGAGGAAAGCATGATCACGTACATGAAGAGCGAGCTGAAAACGTTCCAAAAGATTCTGAGCCTTGGTTACCCAGAATGCCTAAAGAGTGAGGATGAGGAGGAAGAGAAGAGGAGCAGCAGAGAGGCGTGTCTGAAGATCACACTGAACTTCCTGAAGAGAATGAAGCAGGAGGATCTTGCTAACTGTCTGCAGAGCCGTAAGAGAATTTTTCCACACTCTACTTTTCTCATATTAACATGAAGATCCACTAACTGATCTCATTTATTGTGTGTTCATCCAGGAACTGTTGCTGCAGTTTGTCAACGTCAACTCAAATCCAACCTAGAGAAGAAGTTTCAGTGTGTGTTTGAGGGGATCACGAAAGCAGGAAATTCAACTCCTCTGAATCAGATGTACACGGAGCTCTACATCACAGAGGGAGGGACCGCTGGGGTCAATGACGAACATGAGGTCAGACAGATTGAAACAGCATTCAGGAAACCAGACAGACCAGAAACAACAATCAGGTGTGAAGACATCTTTAAACCCATACCTGGAAGACCGCAACGAGTCAGAACAATGATGACAAAGGGAGTGGCTGGAATTGGGAAAACAGTCTCAACACAGAAGTTCTCTCTGGACTGGGCTGAAGGCAAAGCCAACCAGGACATACATCTCACATTTCCATTCACTTTCAGAGAGCTGAATTTGCTGAAGGAGAAAAAGTACAGCTTGGTGGAACTTGTCCATCACTTCTTTAGTGAAACCAAAGAAGCAGGGCTCTGCAGGTTTGACGAGTTCCCGGTCGTGTTCATCTTTGACGGTCTGGACGAGTGTCGGCATCCTCTTGACTTCCAGAACAACGAGATCCTGACTGATATTACACAGTCCACCTCAGTGGATGTGCTGCTGACGAACCTCATCAGGGGGAAACTGTTTCCCTCTGCCCGCCTCTGGATCACCACACGACCTGCGGCAGCCAATCTGATCCCTTCTTATTTTGTTGACATGGTGACCGAGGTCAGAGGGTTCACTGACCCACAGAAGGAGGAGTACTTCAGGAAGAGATTCAGGGATGAGAAGCAGTCCAGCAGAATCATCTCCCACATCAAGACATCCCGAAGCCTCCACATCATGTGTCACATCCCAGTCTTCTGCTGGATCACTGCTACAGTTCTGGATGATGTGTTGAAAACCAGAGAGGAAGGAGAGCTGCCCAAGACACTGACTGAGATGTACGCAGCATTCCTGGTGCTTCAGACCAAACTGAAGAACGTCAAGTATGATGGAGGAGCTGAGACGGATCCACACTGGAATCCAAACAACAAGTCAATGATTGTGTCTCTGGGAAAACTGGCTTTTGAGCAGCTGCAGAAAGGCAACCTGATCTTCTATGAATCCGACCTGACGGAGTGTGGCATCGATATCACAGCGGCCTCATTGTACTCCGGAGTGTTCACACAGATCTTTAGAGAGGAGAGAGGACTGTACCAGCACGCGGTGTTCTGCTTCGTCCATCTGAGTGTCCAGGAGTTTCTGGCGGCTCTTCATGTCCATCTGACATTCATCAACTCTGGTGTCAATCTGCTGTCAGAAGAAGAAACCATCTCCTTGTGGAGGAGGTTTCTCAGAAACAAACCTAAACCAACGCATCTCTACCAGAGTGCTGTGGACAAGGCCTTACAGAGTCCAAATGGACACTTCGACTTGTTCCTCCGCTTCCAGCTGGGTCTTTCTCTGCAAACCAATCAGAACCTCCTACGAGGTCTGATGACACAGACGGGGAGAAGCTCAGAGACCAATCAGGAAACAGTCGGGTACATCAAGAAGAAGATCAGTGAGAATCTGTCTCCGGAGAGAAGCATCAATCTGTTCCACTGTCTGAATGAACTGAATGATCGGTCTCTAGTGGAGGAGATCCAACAGTACCTGAGTTCAGGAAGTCTCTCCACAGATGAACTGTCCCCTGCTCAGTGGTCAGCTCTGGGCTTCATCCTACTGTCATCAGAGAACGATCTGGACGTGTTTGACCTGAAGAAATACTCTGCTTCAGAGAAAGTTCTTCTGAGGCTGCTGCCTTTGGCCAAATCCTGCAACAAAGCTCTGTAAGTGTAAATATGACGGTTAAATGTGCCGCATGTGCCGGAATGTTCTCAACTAATGAGTGTCTTTGTCAACGGATAGTTGCAACATTTAGTCAATTGATTAGTTAATCAGTTGATTAGTTCCTTCAGTTTTATTGTACTTCCACAGATTAATGCAGCCATGAAATAAAATAAATATCTGTCATATTATAGCTAGTTCATTTAAGGCTTTGATGAATTTGTGAAAGTCATTGGGATAACAGAGGAATGACCATACTTATTGTTTTTATTAATATATGTTAAATCCCAGTGACACAAAAATACACTAATCGTTCAAAATATAGTCTCTTCACTGAGTCTAGACCCTCAAGATCAAGACGCTTGATTGTTCGACTTGTGTAAAGGCAACCATATAAATGTGATGTGTTTTACATATAAGATGCTCTGTCACTAACTCTCCTTCAGGCTGAGTGGCTGTAATCTGACAGAGAGAAGCTGTGAAGCCCTGTCCTCACTTCTCAACTCCCAGTCCTCCAGTCTGAGAGAGTTGGACCTGAGTAACAACAACCTGCAAGATTCAGGAGTGAAGCAGCTCTGTGCTGGACTGAAGAGTCCACACTGCACACTGGAGACTCTCGGGTCAGTTTTGTTTTTGCTAAATAGATAAGCATTTAAATATTGTTTGACGTAGAAGTAAGAATAAGACTAATAAAAGCTGCCGTACATATTTTCCTTAAGAAATTGTTGACCTTTCAGGAAGTTTCTTCATTTGAATTTTTCTGCAAAGGGCGCATTCCACAATCATTAAAGCTGCTTTTATCATTATTTAAGGGATCAAATGACCACACGCAATACACGCGGACAGACAAAATGAATGAAATATAATTCTGTGTCGGTCTCTCCAGGCTGTCAGGCTGTCTGATCACAGAGGAAGGCTTTACCTCTGTGGCCTCAGCTCTGAGCTCCAACCCCTCCCACCTGAGAGAGCTGGACCTGAGCTACAACCATCCAGGAGACTCAGGAGTGGAGCTGCTGTCTGCTGGAGTGGAGGATCCACTCTGGAGACTGGAAACGCTCAGGTATGAACAGACAACAAGAGCTCCCTGTCACACTGACAAGCTCAGGACTGTTGGTTCAGTCTTTACCAGCAGCACTGCTGATAACAGTGAAGACAGTAGCTAATGGGCTCAGAGTCCCTGTCCCCACTGAGACTGACCTCCTTACTAATATCAGACCAGGATCTGGTGTTGATCATTTACTGAGACCTATGACACACATTCTTTTTGACAAATTCTCAAGTTTACAAACCATTACCTGTTCTGAATCAAGGGTCTAAAGGTGCTGTACAGATTATAAAACCCTTCCATGCACATTTGTGATAAAGGGCTATATGAGTATGTTGTTTTATTTTTAATATTTGATGTTTGATTAAAGTTTAATTAAGTCTGACGTCTGAAGTTCATTGATGAGGAAGCTTCTGAGTGCTTTGTTTCTTCCTCCAGGCTGGACCACAGGGGAGAGCAGTGGCTGAGACCTGGTCTGAGGAAGTGTAAGTGTGTGTTCACTGAGATTCATGAAAACAAGGCAGCACATGTCAGTTTAAATCAAACGCTCGTATATCTGCATTCAATTTTCAGTGTGAAAGAAGATCCAAAAAGATGATCTATTTAACTGTCAGTATGTTAATGAAGCAACAAATAAACCCATCAGGTGTGTTAGATGATAAACTGTATTGTGTCTTGTTCTCTCTCCATCAGATGCCTGTGAACTCACGCTGGACACAGACACAGTTAACAGATACCTCCAACTGTCTGACAACAACAGGAAGGTGACACGTGTGAGAGAGGAGCAGCCGTATCCTGATCAGCCAGAGAGGTTCGACTACTGGTATCAGGTGATGTGTACAAACGGTCTGACAGGTCGCTGGTACTGGGAGGTCGAGTGGAATAAAAGGATTGATATAGCGGTGACTTACAGAGGAATCCAAAGGAGAGGAAACATTCCCAAATGCAGGTTTGGAGGGAAAAATCAGTCCTGGTGTCTTTTTTGCTCCGATGAGGATGGTTACGCTGTCTGGCAAAATGACAAAAAAACAGACCTCCATCACTCCTCCTCCTCCTCTCTCTCTCACAGAGTAGGAGTGTATCTGGACTATCCTGCTGGCACTCTGTCCTTCTACAGAGTCTCCTCCGACACACTGATCCACCTCCACACCTTCAGCACCACCTTCACTGAGCCTCTTTATCCCGCGTTTGGTTTCTGGTCTTATGATACCTCAGTGTCTCTGTGTTCACTGTAGGAGGGAGAGTGTCCTCCTGTGCTCAGATAACACTCACACAGCTTACTGTGACCAAGTTTCCTAGTTCTTGTTCAAATCATATGGCTTCATCATACTTGTTGATTGAGCACAAGTAGCTTGAGGGCGGTTACCTGTACCCATCAATGCTTCCTTTCTTATTTCCTCTAGCATAGGGAACACTGGACCAGATTCTCCTTCACATCTTGCCTTGAACCTCAAGATGTTTTCCATGGAGGTCACGGAAAGGTGGTTAGGGTTTCTGTTTGCACCAAATGCAGTCGTCTATTATTTCTTAAAAGGATGTTATATCGTGTCAGTTGTGATTTTGTTGTATTATTGTACTTGGGCTATGCATCTTCTATAGTAGACCTATAACACACCAATAATATTCCACATGAAACATTATAGGATTAACGTGGTGTTTGTATCTTCACCCATACTGTTTATACTCAAAGTGCTTTCCTGGGTTATTAGTAACATATAGTCTCACTCTATAATATATTAAAGGATGCCAACAGACACCAGACAGGCTGGTATGCGTGCAGTGCTGAGGAGTGTGAGCTGTTCATTCAGGTTTTAGGAGCAGTGTCCCAGTCAGGATGCTCGTACATATTATGCGGAAGGACAAAGACACAAATTCTGAATTCCTACAGTGAATAAAAGATACCATAAGATATTGGGTCCATCACAAAGGGTTCTGACTTAAAACTATGCATTTGTACATCATTTTTGGACCATTATGAACGGCGCCCCAAAAGCTTGAAGACAAAACTGGCTAAAGAGAGGCCAAGTCTCGCCCATTCCTGGGGGTGAGTCCCACCATGGGACCGTATTCCAGAAAAAATATTTCCGGTAGTGAAGGTCGAGGGACAAATAATATTTTTATCGTGATTAATTTGTGCCGTGTCATGCACATACGATGTTTGTTAAGTTCTAAAAGGGAATTTTGCACGTCAAGAAAGTCACATTTTATCTTCATTGTCGTCGTAATGTGTCGCATCGAATCATAATACTGTGAAAATACGTAATTAGGGTGAGTCAGAGTTTCACCTACAACATATTCACTGAGCATCTCTATCCTGGTTTTGGGTTCTGATTTAATTCCTCAATATCTCTGTGTCTCCTATTGTGACTTTATTTGTGGTATTAATTACTTTCAGTATGCAATTTGTTGTGGCTGAATTTAAACTTAAAACTTATTTACTTTTATTGCGTATTCTGCTCGATGATGGCTAATTTCTTTAAAACCTAATTCTATATAAACTTCACAACTATTTCCTATCTGACTGCTAGTGAGGCGCCACAGGAACTCACTTACGGGACCTCAGTAATTGACCACCCATAGAATACCAGAGAGATTGGATCAAAGTTCAACTCACGTAGATTTATTTGCAATGCACAGATTATAAATAAATCGAGTTGCTGTCCGGAAATACAACCCACGAACATTCAGATTGACATAGTTTTTATAATGACACATTCTGATTCAGGTTCATCCCCCGGTACCCACCCCTTAACCCCGCCCCCTGCGGCCATTTTGACCTCGTATCAGGTGACCTAATGTCTCACGCACGCTATTTTACCCAGTTGACACCATCCCAATACCGAAACTGATTATTTCACTGTCTGCCTCATGTTTATTTTCCCGTGCCATAATATTCCCCGGCTACTAGCCATAATATCTAGTCCTTCCCTAGCCCTTTGGGTCTGAATCGCTTAAACACCGGCTGGGGTTCAGGGCGCCATCTCTACCGGCCCACGCCAGAATGTGCAAGGCCAACGTGACTTTATCTACTGCTGAGCCTCGTATCAGAGAGCCGTTTGCATGCTTCTCTTACACGCAGTTCCATGTGTCTCCACTGTGCCCTCCCCTACTAAGCTTGTCTCCTCAGACTAATTAAACACTGTTCTCTATGTGGGTCGCTTACAGATCTGGTTCATGTATGTAACTTATAATACTATGTCAGTGATTAACAGATACATAAAACTATGAATATTGTACTCTTAATAACCCTAATATATGTGTTAATGCGGCTTCATAGTTATCCTAAGCATGAGACATTTATTAAGCATAAACATAAAATATTTTCCTTCAACAAATTTTTCAATGGATGTGACGTAGAATACATTTATTGCATTTACAGAGCACTAAATTAGCCACTAAGCAGCTTCCACTAAATGTACAGAGGTCCAGAGGTTGCTGCTGAATAACTTGTTGTTACTTAAAGTTCCAGTGAAATGGAAGTCTGAGCGTCTCTAGCTTCTTCACTGTGACTTACTGTATGTCAGAATATATACAAGAGGGATTTAAATCAAATCCTTGGCAAATTGAAAAGAGGGATTTTGATGTAAATGTACTTTGATACTGATTTCTTTTTTACATTTATTTTGCATATAAAAGTATTTATTATTTTTTTCACTTGAAACCATGACATGATACATGACTCTGTGATGTGTGTATTTTATGAGATCCATACTGACAAACACACATTCTCCAGCAGGTAGCAACATCGAGCCAACAGCATTAGAAGGTGCAGAACAAACTACTGTTTTGTACTCTTTGTACTCACTTATATACCCAATAAAAAATTTAAATTCAACCCGCCGATTGACGTTTTTACATAAAGTTTAGTTCAAAAGATTGAAGGACCGTTCAGCAGTTCAGAGTTTGAGACATGCCAAGATTGTGAATCAATTTTATATTTGTATAAAATCAAATGTAATTGAGATATTTAGGTCTAAAGCTTATTGATCTGTTTTATTAATATTTCTATCTGAGATTATTTTATTATCTGACTTAAGTATATTTTGCCTCGAAACATAAAACTCATTCACATCTGTAATTTTCACCTGACGGTTCTGATGAGCAGATGGGAGGTAAATCTGTATGAAGTGGAAGCTGTTCTTCATCTTTTTTAATCAAATGTGTAAAACAACATAATGTTTTACAAAACTGTTGACATGTGGTGATTTAATAAACAGTAGGTTGTTGGTGTATATATCTATATATATAGAGATATAGATATATATCTCTATATATAGATATATATAGAGATATATATATAATATAGATCTACATATACTGTATATATAACAACACATGCTCACTCTTCCATGAAGGAAGGTTTGGTTCTAAAATGACAATTAAAAGAAGTTAATACTTTATGTATACAACTAGGATGAAAATGAACCATAAACATATAATATCAGAGGAAATAAACAGCATCAAATACATCTGTATCAATAACCTAGATAATTAACAAAAACACAGGTAAATATAATTAAATCTATGGTTTAAATACTGTTAATAATTACTTTATTTTATTTATTAAAGTTTTTTTATGGGATATGCACCAGCACACTGCGGGCTCCGAGCGCGTGTCACCCCAAAGGCCTCGGATGACCTCCGCTGAGAGAAACCTGGTTCTTAATTAGAGTTCGGACTGTTTCACCAAGACCCAATACAAGTTAATAGTTTAATTTATAAAGGACCAACGGCCATCTATAGAATAGTTGTTTGTTTTATCTTTATCTTGACCGGTGAAGTAAATTTATTTATTAGACGCTCACACGGAAAATAAATTAAGTTTTAGAATGTATACCTTCGTTATTTATTTATAGTGGTATTAGGCTCGGTGATGAACCCTCAGTTTAATAATTTTTGACAGTCTCTCTCCTAAGCTTTACGGATATTATAATACCCGGGCCAGAAGCCAGGTGTCCTCCAGGTATAATTTCTCACTATTTAGCAAATGTTTTCTCACAATGTAATGTAGGTGTATGTGTGATATCAGTAGACTGACCGTGGGGGTGAACCTCAAACTTCCCACAGGGGCTGAGTGGTTGCCGTGGAGACCCCCCTCTCGGTCAGGAGATCAAAGAACTGAGTGAAGGAGCTAAAGAAGGCTACAAACTCACTATTTGGTTAAACTGCAATGCAGTTGATTTTGATTTTTAACACAAGATCGAAAACTTATTATAGCTTTAAACGCAACACTCAAAGACAGAAAAAAAGAACTGGAAATTAGTGAGCAAAGTGTTTTGCCTAAATGTCCGGAGAAAAAATTATAATTAACCCTGACAGATCTTTACTCCTAACCTGATCTCTTTCACCAACCTCTAAACTTTGATGTTAGGATATCTATCTATCTATCTATCTATCTATCTATCTATCTATATATATATAGATAAATAGATTTATCACCTGCCACTCAAGCCTCAATTGGCCCGAGCTCGAGGGTCCCCCCCTTCTTCTCCTTAACTTCTGCTTTTTGCATCCTTCCAGACTTAAGACCGATACCATCCATTATCCATTCCATCCATTATCCTCCGCTTATCCGGGGTCGGGTCGCGGTGGCAGCAGGCCTAGCAGGCCGACCCAGGCTTCCCTCTCACCCGCAACATGTTCCAGCTCGTTCTGGGGGATCCCGAGGCGTTCCCAGGCCAGCTGGGAGATATAATCCCTCCAGCGTGTCCTGGGTCTTCCCCGGGGCCTCCTACCAGTTGGGCGTGCCTGGAAAACCTCTAACGGGAGGCGTCCAGGAGGCATCCTGATCAGATGCCCGAACTACCTCAGCTGACTCCTTTCGATACGAAGGAGTAGCGCCTCAACTCCAAGTTCCCTCCGGATGTCCTCCTTACCCTATCTCTAAGGCTGAGCCCGGCCACCCTACAGAGAAAACTCATTTCGGCCGCTTGTATCCGAGACCTCGTTCTTTCGGTCACGACCCAGAGTTCGTGACCATGGGTGAGGGTCGGAACGTAGACAGCCCAGTAAATTGAGAGCTTTGCCTTCCGGCTCAGCTCCTCTTCACCAAGACGGTCCGGTGCAGCCTGTTTTACTGCTGCAGCCGCACCGATCCGCCGGTCGATCTCCCGCTCCATCTTACCCTCACTCGTGAACAAGACCCCGAGATACTTGAACTCCTTCGCTTGCGGCAGGCACTGCGTCCCCACCTGGAGGAGCAATCCACCGGTTTCCGGCAGAGCACCATGGCCTCGGATTTGGATGTGCTTACCCTCATCCCCGCCGCATCACACTCGGCTGCAAATCGCCCCAGTGAATGCTGGAGGTCATGGTCCGAAGAGGCTAACAGGACCACATCATCTGCGAACAGCAGAGAGGTGATCCCGAGACCCCCGAACCCGACGTTCTCCTCCCCCCGGCTACGCCTAGATATCCTGTCCGTGAAAGTCACGAACAGGACCGGTGATAAAGGGCAGCCCTGGCGGAGGCCAACACCCACCGGGAACGCGTCTGACTTATTGCCGGGAATACGAACACAGCTCCTACTGCAGTCGTAAAGAGACCTGATGGCCCGTTGTAACGGGTCCGGCACCCCATACTCCCGCAGCACCCCCCACAAAAACCCCCGAGGGACCCGGTCGAAGGCCTTCTCCAAGTCCACAAAACACATGTAGACTGGTTGGGCAAACTCCCAGAGCCCTCCAGTAGTCTTGCGAGGGTAAAGAGCTGGTCCACTGTTCCACGACCGGGACGGAATCCGCACTGCTCCTCTTGAATCCGAGGTTCGACAATCGGTCGGAGCCTCCTTTCCAGCACCCTGGCATACACTTTCCCCGGGAGGCTGAGTAGTGTGATACCCCGATAATTCGAGCACACTCTCCGGTCCCCCTTTTTGAAAATGGGAACCACCACCCCAGTCTGCCAGTCCATGGGCACTGTGGACTGATACCGTGCTCACTTAATAACCAAATAAGGCAATTTGATTCCAGTACAGTTCTCCTCATGTCACCTAAATACAATATATCATAATCACCTTATTAAAAGAAAGTACATGGTTTTACAGAGTATACATGAATACCAGATATCATTATAACAACCGTAAAAGAAAGGACCATTTACAAATCATACTGGTCACATTACATTTGCCAAGCAATGATTATGTATAGAGTATACTTTTCACATATATGTACTCTTCCACAAGGTGGACAATTGTCTTTATTAGCCAGATGTACCTAAACCTGAGCATTATAATGCAAGATAAAAAATAGATAAAACCCAGAATAAAAGTTAAAACTTCATTGAATACAAAGATAAAAAGACTAATATGTTTTAAGGATCCGCTATCTAGTTCCTCATTTAGCTTTAGCTTCATCTATCAATAGAGAAGTTGTTATTGAGCAAATCCGTTTCAACGATGACCTGCTGTTACTTGGGCTTTCTAGCTGAGGATATGGGGTTGAGATATATCTGGTGCTCAGAGACACTACCTCTTTAGTCCACAGGGGGCGCCAGAACCAAAACAGAAGGAAAGTTTTCTCATAGTAGTTTTAATATTCTCACCTCTGACATCGAAGCAGACTGGTTTGATGAGACTCTCACAGATGAAGTTTCCCCATGTTCCAGCGCTACCCATCCTTGTGCAGTAATCTTCTCTGTTACGGTTGTTCGGTTGTCCATTCCACCATGCTCTGAACTCCGTCTCCCCGAGTTTGTAGAAGCTTGTGTTTGACAGTGACCACCTCCAGTTGTCCACGTCATCGTACAGTCCTATCCAGGCTTGCTGAAAGCAATATTCCACTGTGATATAAAGAAATAGACTTTCAGATATTTTTACTTCCCATTTACAGTCTTGATACTGCCGATCAGTCTGATTTGCAAAACTTTTCAAGGACAGGTTCCCAATTATTTCAAGTCAGTCTTAAAACAATATTCAGGTGCTAATATGAACATTGAAACAGGTTTTACTTTCTGTAATCACTCCTGCTGTTCATAATGGACTAAGCGTCTCACATAGTGGTGACGGCTGAGCTGATAGCTAGCAGCTAGCGATGCTAACAGCACTAACAGTATAAGAAAATGGCAACGTTACTCCACTATATATTTACATGGACGATGTTTGTTTCATGATATATTAATGCTGTAAATATCCAGTACAGATTTGCAGCATGTTGCATCAAATCATATGTTTTGTATGTAAAATCTTAATCTGTAAAGTAACTCTGTCAAATAATTGTCCCTCTGAAATGTAACATGAAAAATCATTGAACTAAAATACTCAAGTAAAGTACAAGTGCATACTTAGGTACAGTTAATCTGCATACTTTCCACCACTGTGTGAATGTAAATCTTTCAGGAGGAGGAAGGGGGGAGCACCAACCCAAATTGATTCAAATTTCTTCCTGTGTAGATTATATTATTACATTGCAGGTGCAGATCTTGTGTCTGTGACAAGGCCCCCTCTGACCTCTGGATGACCTCTGTTCCCTTTGTGCACCATATATGATCACTCCTATGCTGTTTCACTAAATCACTGTTTGGAGATTCCCCCATTCCCCTTCAAAGACCAGCAGGTGTCTGTCTCTGGGGGAACCTGGGCAAATGTGGTGGGAACACAGACCGTTCTGGTGACAGAGTCGAGGTCCCCCTTGACCTCTGTGACCTCTGTCCCATAAACAACACAAACATGGCCTGTACAGTTTCAGTTTCAAGATTCCCTAAAACCACCATTTTCCTTGATTCGACCCACACTGGTAGATCTAAAATCCATCTCAATAGATACGGGTCAAATTTACCTGAAACAGCTGTCGTATATTTCAAGCGACAGTGATGTTGGAGTGATGATGAAGGAATCTCCGCGGACACTGTTCTTGCTGGTATAATGAAGTTTATTACAAACAAGCAACATATGTCAAGACGGGCGTCATGAACACCCGGAGAGTCCCAAAGTCGAACAGAACTCTCCCGTCGGGGATCTCCCGATCACTTATATATGGATGTTGTTTACGCCCCAGACTTGAGGATAAAATGACGTCATAAACAGGGCCCCCAATGAAAGACATGTTTCGGACATAGGCATAGCTACTCCTCCATCCTCCAGGTCAAGGAGCATTCCCCAGCGGGGGTACCTAACGAGTACCCCATGTGTAACAACAGCAATGGATCCGACATTCCAAAGTCACAGGCCCCTTCACGTATGCTATCTTCATGCATTACAGAGCAAAATATACTACACAGCCTCAGTGTACAAACATTTGTAGCATCTCTACAAAAGTATAACATTTTAAAATATTTTCATTTTTGTGTATTTTGGGTCACTTTAGTAAAATTCATCAAATTTCAGGCTAAAAGAGACGTTTAGGGTGTTTTTACTGCTGTCAAATGTCACAACGGGTCAAATTTGACCTGAACGGTTTGTATGGGTTAAACAGCATTATTATGTTGAAGATGGGAAAATAATAAAAACATATTAAAGTCTTGCCTGACACGACGACGATGCTCAGAAGAAGTTCGTCCATTCTCATCTCGTCTCTGATCCTCTCTGTCAGTCGGTTGCTGTTTATAGACTACTACTGCTGCTGCTGCTACTACTATTGCTACTACTGCAACTTCTGGTACTAATACTGCTTATATTACTCCAGTGGCTGTTACTTCTACTGCTAATACTACCACAGCCCCTGCTACTACTAGAACTACTACTACTACTACTACTACTGCTGCTGCTGCTGCTGCTACTTCTTTGATGGAACTATTTCTTCTAACCACTGATAAAAAAAAGTACAACCACGCTTTAAAAATGAAAGTAAAAAAAAGTAAAAGTTCTGCGTCAAAAATGTTACTTAAGGAAAGATATGTAAAAATGTACTTAAAGTATATAACTATATACCCTGTAAGTGTTACACTATTATTGTCACGGTTTGGGGTTTTAGGTGGTCACTTCCTGTCTTATTTTGAAAAGTTCCCTGTCTTGTGTTTCCCCGGGTCCGTTCACTTCCTGTCCTTGTGATTGTCTATTTGAATCCTCCTGTGTCTGATCACCTGCACCTCCCCCGTGTATTTAAGCCCTGTTTGTCTTGTACCTCCTTGTCTGTTCTTCTGCTTTTCTTGGACTGTTTGCATCTTAGTGTTTCCCGTGTTTTTCCTCGATCCTGGTTCCTGTGTCTTGTTCGCCTAGTTGTTTCATTAAATTCCTTGTTTTGAACTCAACTACGCGCGTCCTCATGAGTCTGCATTTGGGTCGTTCCTTCTTCGTTCCGCCGAACATGACAATTATATATCATTTGATTATTACTTACAAAAATAATAGAATGAAGTTGTTCATTTTTAACTATTAAAAAAGCACTACAATGTTAAAGTAAAAAAGTGTTTGATAAATGTAGTGAAGTAAAAAGTACAATATATGTAGTAGCAATACAAATTTTACTCAAGTATCATACTTTTTCTGTTATGAAGGGCCTGCCATCTTTTAAAAAAATGGGGTAGGCGAAATAATATAAAGACCTGTCAGCACAACACAAAACAGTTCGAACAAATTAGTCAAATTGATTGAGGAATAATTAGCCCATAAAATAGTAAAAAGTGTTCGTCAGCTGATGAGCCACACCTGAGCCTGGTGGGAGTGACGGCTATAAAGACACAACACCTGAACATGGAGAGGGTCGCTCCTTTGCAATAATAATATTATTAAATAGAGAGAAGCAGGGAAGCTTTGTTTTATATGCAAAAAAAATTACTTAAATGCTGAATTGAATGAAAACAGTTGCTGACTGTTTTGATTAATGAGCTACTTGTTTCAGCTCTAAAACCAATGAGTGTGTGATCACAATAAAATGGTTTTGACATCTGGCTCGTTCAAGATTGTAAAATGACAAGAAAGTAAATCACGATTTATTGGATGCTGTCAGGATGTAATGCCAATATATATAACAAATATAACATGTTTCGAGTGATTACCAACTTTACCTTGAATAGTTTACCAATTGTTATAGATATTATACAATGATAAAAAACTTATTTATTCAACATTTTTGCTGTGAAAAGCTCCATAATTATACAAGGCATCTGTCAATCAACAAAGAAATCAATGTGAAATCCCAGAAACAGCACTTATTTTGCTGTTAATTGTCACTAATTGTATCTAATTTTAAAAATGTATTTCCAGTATTAAACTTGAATTTAACAGTTTCACATTATAAAAACTAATATATTTTGTGAAGAAATCTAAATGTTCTGTAAAAAGAAATCTTCTGTATATTCATAGTTACTTTTTCATGTTATTGTAAATTAGCCATGCAAATTCATGTTCTATTTATGTACTTTTTAGTTTTTTTTTTTTTTTTTACAGTGAAACGTGTTGTGAGGGTGAACTGGGAACGTCTGGCCAAGGTCCCTCTTCGCTCCCACCTTCAGAAGAAATTGGATGTTAGGGATATAGAATCCAAGTGGGCCATGTTCAAAGGCAGCATTTGTTAGGCGTTATGGTGAGAAGGTCGCCGGTGCCTGTCGTGGCTGGTGTCGTGGTTGTGTCCAAGTTCCGCTCAGTATCTCTGATTATTGGGAAGTTATATGTCCCACTCTTTACAGCATTCTTCATCTGTGGGCATAGGGTCACAGCACCCACAGGAACACCACCAGTCTCCCGAGTTTTATGGCCTTGCAGTGGCTGGTTTACCCTGCTCTACCTGTCCCCCTCTCTCACTGTTGTACAGAGTGGAATTAGTCAAAAATGATCACAGATGTGGAATTACGTGATCTACAAATAAAAAAAAAAGATTTTCAAAAGTGTACAATAATTTCTGCGTAATTTTGGTTTGTTGAGAAACGGACTCGTATACCAATGATCCATAATATGTTAGTTGTTGTGCTCTCAAATGAATTCACACCAATCATTTTACTTTGTACAAATGTGATTCCTCATTTATTTTATTGTGTAAATAGTCAAAAATATCCATCCCAAGTTCCCAGAGCCTATGGTGGGTTTTTATATCTTGTTTTGTTTGACCAACAGTCCAAAACCCAAAGAGTTTCAATTTATTATCAAACAAGAATGTGAAAACCTGAAAGTACTAAAATTTGAGAAGCTGGAACCATTTAATTTTCCCATTATTGATTAAGCTTTTCAGACCCCTAGAATCAGCAGTGGAAAAACTGTCTTTGCCATGAGGGAAGGGTTTGGACGCTGGACATGTTGTTTGAACTTTCATACTGAAATTATTTTATGATGTTTTTATTGTGGTCTCCTTTGGATGAAGAGTTCCAAAGGTCAGTTGTCAAGTTTAATTGTTTAATTATCAACTGTAATCATATTTTTATGCTTTTAACACAAATTTACTCTCTCAGGGTTTCCAATGGTGGAAGAACATTTTCTCAAGTACAACTTTGAGGTAATTATACTTTACTTGAGTATTTTTTATGCTTTTACTTTTGTACTTTTACTTATACCTTTGAATACGTGTCTTAGTGTGTACTAGAGAGCTGTCAATCAAAGTATTTTATTTATTTGGATCGTAGGCTAAATAAAGGAGGAGTTTTCAACTAAAAGTCTTTAGTTTTACACTCTTAAAGTTCAGTTTTCATAAAGTGTTGTCAAATATTTAGGGTAGATTCTGTCCTAAGGACCAGAAACATTAAACCGCAGAGATGAACTCTGTTGGTATGAAGAGAAAGATAAGTGACTGATGAAGTGTTGATGAAATCAGATCAGATGACGGAGTTCAATGTGTCATTTGATAAACTTGCAATAAAATAATAAAAGAGTGAAATCTGAACTGTGTCCTATGCTGCAGATTCAGACTGCTTTACAGCTGGGTGGAGTTTTCGTTCAAGTCCATTAATTTGAATCTCTCTTTCTACACAGACCTGACCAGGGCACAGGTAAGCTGCTTGACTGACGGACATTCATGTAAATAAGTTAAGATAGTGAATTCTCTTCACTATCAGGGTTTTCTTTTGAAAAAGTTCCGTATGACATTGTTATTATTTATTTATAGTTTGAAAAACTATTTCAGATTGTCATTATTTCAAACTGAAAATTAAATCAGTTAACTTACTCTTCTGATGTTCAAACATGCAGGAAAAGAAAAGCTGTGAAAGTAAAATTTTAGAAAAAGTTTTATTTGAATGATGACTGTATGATGAAGGAGATCTAGTGGAAATTCTCTGTACGGAATTCAAAGCAAATAAATGTATGATTGAGTGATTACCCACACGGCTCTCAACATATCGGAGCATGAGCTGGCAGCTACAAGCTTACGGTGCTCACAGCACGAATAGTGCAAACAACAGCAACAGGGCTGTTAAACACTATTTAAATTATGTGTTGCAATATGTTATATCCATGGCCTGGGAAAGCTCAATCAATATCTGTGAATATCAAAGCCAGAAACTAGAGAATTGAGGGATGTCATCAGGTATAAAGTCTATAGACAATGAATGGAAGACTAACACAAGATGTTTGTTTTCTTTTTTAACCCAAATAATATTTATTCTATTGCAGTGTTTTCAGTTCTGAAACAAAAAATGTTCACCTTTAACCTGAGGGGGAATCAGAGGTGTGAGGTGAAAAGTCCAGATGCTCTGAAAATAAGTTGATTATTGTAGTTTATTGGCTGATTTGGATGCTTATCAACACAGTCAACAGTTGTTGTTGTTGCAGCAGCAGAGGCTGTGACACACACTTCATACAATAAATTAGAATAGTTGAAATTAAAAAATAAGCATTTTTTTTACACAAGAGCTTTACAGCATGCTGTCTCAAATTCTCTGAAGGGAGGCTTTAAAAAACGCTGATCTGAGAGCATTTTGATGAAGCTCCTCACTCTGATATTTGTTGGAGGTCCAGAGGACTGCTGACTGAGTCACTGGGAGCTGCTCACAGTTTATGTTGATTTGTATATTAAGTTTTTTTGTTTTTGTGAATTTGGTGTTGGAGAGCTTCATTACTTTCCTCCAGACCAAGCCCTGTATCTCATGTGACCTACAGGAATGTGTGAGTGCTGACGACATCTTGTTGTGTTTTTTGTGACGGTGCAGGGCTCCGCTATGAGCACGTGTGAGGAGACAGAGGAGGGAGTCCCTCCCTCTAAAACCACTCCACTTTTTAAGGTCGGGCTAAATTATTGGTGGTTGGTATCTTACAGTCCACATGGTCAACACATTTTTATAATAAAATACACTTTTATTTTCTTATAAATGGGAACAAATAACTGTTTAGCAAGGCTCAGTTTAAACTTTCAATAAATGGTTGCTTTTTTATTTTGAGTAATGAAGATACTAAGCAGTTATACAACGATTTAATAATGAAAATGTGACACAAAATAATAAAAATAATTCTGTAACCAAACAAAATTGTTTGTAGTTTGAGTTTTATTTTATACTTAACAGTATTTGAATATTTAGTGTTATCATTCCTGGATACAAAACATAATACCAGTAGTGCAGCCGTTGTCATGTTCTTTACTGATCCCTCAAAATTGAAGCCAGCGGTCGCCATCAGTGACAGGAATGATGATGATGATGATGATGATGATGATGATGATGATGATGATGATGATGATGATGATGATGACAAATAATATGTGACAGCATCTTGTTGTGTTTTTTGTGACGGTGCAGGGCTCCGCTATGAGTACGTGTGAGGAGACAGAGGAGGGAGTCCCTCCCTCTAAAACTCTGTGTGAGGACCATGACAGCCCGACCAAAGCTCAGAGGTGAGACGAGGATCTCTAAATGTCCATGACTCTTCTCCATGTCAGGCCTCAGCACACAAATCACTCCACCCAAGTTGTCCTTCAAATGCCAAAGGAACCTCCTTCAGATAATCAGTCAGTTAACATAGTCTCAGCCAGCAGTGCACTTTCCCATAACACCAACATTTGATCAGCACATAATAAAAGATATCACAAATAAAATTGACTGGGAGTAATATCAAAAGTAAGACTATAAGTAAGAGGGGGGATTTGTTTGTCTACATGTGTTTGTAAATGTATTTGCCATTGTCAACATGATCAGTAGAGTGAGTATTTGTGGGTTTTTTTGTCTCACAATGAACAAACTACTAATAAACTATTTGCACAAAATGTAATGTGATAAACTATCCCTGAACTGAACTGTGTGATCCTGGGGTTAGAAATCGAGGAAATCCCTGGAAACAAAAGAGCTGCAGTGAAGAGTTAAAAAAATTAAACATTCAAATGAAGTTAGTTTTTTTGATACATTCAACCATAAATATTTAGTTAAAGGTTTAAGATTTTTTTTTGGTGTTTCTGTCTGTTTCTATCAGTGTTTCTCAGGGACCAGACTCTCTTGTATCAGGCTGTGTGTCCTTCAAGAGTGACCAGTCCATGAATGACCATATTAACTTCAGAGATGAACACCACTCTATTGAAAGGTAAGAATTTAAACAAATTAATTTGTTATTCTGCTGCTCCTGAAAAGAGCTATCAGTCATGGCACACAATTATCTGCCAGATGCTCTCTGCTTTCATACTGCATTTTATGAAGTCAGCTGACTTTAGCCCTAATATTTCCACATTTAACTACATATTTTGCCAGCCAAATCAAATTTACAGGATATTTAACCTTTGTTTCTTTTAAATGCATGTAATAAGTTACTTATTTCTTTACGGGGCTTGCATAAAGGCAATAAAGTAGTCAATGAATAAGAGATATGAGTTTACAATTAATTCCAATCCTTCCTCAGCAAAGAGGAGGTTGGTTTATGGCGTTTGCCAGTTACACTTGTGGTCTTTTTTATTCTTCACAGTCCATTTTGTTTCACCTTCTAGTGGTGGATTACATTTCAAATAAGATTACAAGGTTATTTTTATTTTAATTGTACAACAAGGTTGCACAACGAAATGCAGATTTTAGTCCCATTTTGCTACATAAAACACAAAATCGCAATAAAAAAATATTATATCTGGAGGGTGGAAGATGAATTCAGGAGTCTCCAACCAGAGGAAAGAAGCTGTTCTGAAGTCTTGTGGTACAGCAGCTGATACTTCTGCACCTCTTGTAAGATAGCAGCAGGGTGAACAGGTTGCAGCTGGGGTGGGTATTGTCTTTTCATGTTCTTTTAGCTCTTCGCTGGCACCTCTTGCCACCAATATGACTGATGCCTGGTAGATGTTCTGAGCTGTAGATCCCTCTTGTCCTGGGCCGTGCAGGGCCCGCAGTTGCTCTCTACCGACTGCATGACCCAGGGCATGATGGGAAACACTTGGCTGTTGCCAGATCAAAGAGCTGATTGGCTTCTAGATTTGACAAACACCACGTTTTGTATACGATCCTACAGGCCCCTTCACATATGTTATTTTCATGCATTACAGAGCAAAATATACTACAGTGTAATTGTAATACTTAACGCTAGATTGTTGGCTATTAATCGGATGTTGTGCAATGAAGGTTTAATTTAATAACATATCTTGTTTGGTTGATAAAGCTTATTTATACAACACATCAAAACGAGCATCAAAGTGAGACGAGGATCTCTAAATGTCCATGACTCTTCTCCATGTCAGGGCTCAGCACACAAATCGCTCCACCCAAGTTGTCCTTCAAATACCAAAGGAATTTGAAGTACAACTTCGTTCAGATACTCAGTAAGTTAACATAGTCTCAGCCAGCAGTGAACTTTCCCATAACACCAACATTTGATCAGCACATAATAAAAGATATCACAAATAAAATTGACTGGGAGTAAGATCAAAAGTAAGACTATAAGTAAGAGGGGGGATTTGTTTGTCTACATGTGTTTGTAAATGTATTTGCCATTGTCAACATGATCAGTAGAGTGAGTATTTGTGTTTTCTTTGTCTCACAATGAACAAACTACGAATAAACTATTTGCACAAAATTTAATGTGATTTAAGGTGAGACGAGGATCTCTAAATGTCCATGACTCTTCTCCATGTCAAGGCTCAGCACACAAATCACTCCAGTGACATTATTCACAGTCAGAGCTTCGTGTGTTGTGTTGTGTTGAAGCCCAGAGCAGCAGTGGAGACCAGACTCTTCCGGACCTGAACCCAGCTGTGTGTCCTTAAAGTCCATGGAATTACCTCTGGCGTTGAAACGACTTTCTACAGAGACACAGTGAGTCCGCCAGCAGGGAATGTTGTGTACGCCTTCTAACAGCGTTGCCGTTGAGACGTTTGACTGTCCTGTGACGTTTGTCCACCTCCTCTTATCATGTCCAAGTAGCACCGTCCGGTGCTGCAAAATGAAGCCAACGTAGATGTGGCGAAAAAAGATGCAGTTCCTCAAATGGCCACTTGAGGCAGGCTCCAAAGGCGAGTCGATCCCCGGAGACCCCCGTTGTTAAATTGTCCAACTTTACAGCAGAAATAAACATGTTTACAACCTGGTAAAAACTGTACCGGGGTGAGTTTGTATATAACTCACCCGTTTAAATCATATTAAGGCTTAAAGTTTGCATAATTAAGGGAGTGGCTGCTTTGAATGACAGGAGGGTGTCGTCTCAGGTTGCTAGCCGCTAGTCGTCTCCTCTGCTGCGTCACCAGGGGCCAACTCGGCTCCACCTTTCGGCCCATGTGTTGGATAAGCCGGGAGTTGGGCCCGAGCCACCCAATGTGAGCTTCAACAACAGCTCTACAGAAACCTCTCTGGGTAACGTCATGGAGTCTACGTCCAAATTTCTATGATCGTGTCAAATTTCAAAAAGAGTATTGTTTCGGAAAACCGAAGGACTGATCAGCAACATGACGGGATTAATATAACCAGTTTAGCTAACTGATATTATGAACCTTATTTAATGTTCCCGACTGGATGATCCAACTCTGATGTTGCTCCAATCAAGGGTAAAAAGGGTTTCTCTTCGATTCAAGCTCCGGCTTCAATCAGTCAGCCATGAATATGAAGCTGAAGGTTTGAGAGGTGTGTTGTTGTTTCTGTTCTGTTTCTATCAGTGTCCCTCAGGGGCCAGACTCTCCCGTACCAGGCTGTAGGTGCATCGAAAGGGGGGCCCAGTCCATGATCAATCCTATTACCTTCGGAGATGATCAGCACTCTGCTGAAGACTGGTAAGAAGTTCAACCAGATGAATTTGTTATTCTGCAGCTCTCCTCTCAGCTTTTTAGACTCCACCAACTTCTTTTCTGTTTTCTTTCAAAGAGGAACATTCAAGAAGGGGTGGGGGGATTTCTCATAAAAGTTCAAAACTAGTTAGAACATTGACGCCAGCGTCATCGCATCCTGCTGCCGATCCAAAATACAGAACATCGCCGTCGCCCAACGTCTCGCTGTCTGAGAGCATCTTTACTCGATATTTCCCATGAAATGGTTCTCGTTCATTAGACTTAATTCCAGTCTGCGATACATTTCCTGTGGCAGCTCCAGGTCCTGATCATAGGGGGCCATACATCCTTCTCCCTATATGTCCAAGCTTTTTGTGGGAGATATTAAGGCACTGCGAGGTTAGATGGGATACGTCATGCGTACAGCGTGTTATAGATCTGCCACTCTCAGCTGTATCAAGCTCTAAACCTAATCAAGGCCGAACCACCTCAACTGACTCCCTTCAGTGCAAACAAACAGCAGTTCTATTCCAAGTTCCTTGCAGATATCTGAGCTCCTCACCCCGTCTCCAATGGTGAGACCAGCCGCCCGTCAAAGGAAACTCATTTCAGACATTTGTATCTGTGATCTCATTCTTTCAGTTCCAAAAGCTCATGGCCACATGTGAGGGTTCGGGAAATAGTTAAATTGAGGGCTTCATCTTCCGGATCAGCCACCTCCCCATCAATCCTCCCGTCAACTTCCCCAAAATACTTGAACTCCTTCACTGGGTGTGGTGACTCTTACTCCCAACATAAAGAGAGTATTCTGCCTTTTGCATCAGAGCACCAGAATCCTTCCCCCTTTCAGATGTGCATCCTCTCTGGAGGACGACGTCACATAACCCCGATCCTGGCTTCTCTCATTGGTTCCCTGTTCGATTAGGAATTGATTTTAAGATTTTACTGATCACTTTTTAAGGCAAGTCTGGGTCCGGCCCCAAAGCCAGTCCACAGCCTCAGACCCTTAGATGGAACGTTTCTGGCTGTTCCAAAGTCGAATCCAAAAGTTGGCTTTTGCCATCAGGGGCCCGAAGCTTTGGAACTGAGGAGATAAGGTCTGCAGAATCAGTTACTTCTTCAAAAACACTTCTAAAAACCATTTTTATAGACTTGCCTTTTTGTGATGTTGTCTTTTTATTCATTTGACCTGCTTTTTATAGCCTTTCTGTTGTTTTATTGTCTCCTGAGTATCCTGCTTTTGCTTTGTCTGTCAAAGCACTTTGTAATCTCTGTTTTTAAAGGTACTAATACATTAAAGTTATTATTGTTATTATTCTCTGTTGACTTTGTGATTTGAGTATTGTTTTGAAATATCACCAATAGCTCCACACAAAATAGTTTTTTATTTGTGCTGATTGTAATTGAACATCAACTCGTAATACCACCTGAAAGTATATAATTATATATATATATATAACTCCTTTTGTGACCATGCTTTTCTTTCCATAAATAATCACTTTTTCCCTCCCAAAGCTTTCTATCTATCAGCACCAGATTTAGTACAAAGACACAGACCAGTTTTCCAGGAAATTCATATGTGCAACATGGTTGAAACTTAAAGAAGTATGTAATAAATGAGACGCTATCTCACCAATGAATTTGAGCAGTGTCTTAGATCAATCTAAAGGTGTCATTGAGTTCACCTATTCTATTACATGTCCCCAAAAGCAACAAATGCAAAATATTTTCCTCTGCAGTTTTCAGCAAGTTCCCAGTGGGCAGTCCGTCAAGCATCATCCAAAGGATTTGGAATCCATATTTATGGTGCGTAAATGTCCAACAACTTTTTACCTCAACTCCAAATACAATAAACACAATTTTAAATCATTAGGGTTGCTTCTTTTACAGACTCTTGAGGAAAGCATGATCACGTACATGAAGAGCGAGCTGAAAACGTTCCAAAAGATTCTGAGCCTTGGTTACCCAGAATGCCTAAAGAGTGAGGATGAGGAGGAAGAGAAGAGGAGCAGCAGAGAGGCGTGTCTGAAGATCACACTGAACTTCCTGAAGAGAATGAAGCAGGAGGATCTTGCTAACTGTCTGCAGAGCCGTAAGAGAATTTTTCCACACTCTACTTTTCTCATATTAACATGAAGATCCACTAACTGATCTCATTTATTGTGTGTTCATCCAGGAACTGTTGCTGCAGTTTGTCAACGTCAACTCAAATCCAACCTAGAGAAGAAGTTTCAGTGTGTGTTTGAGGGGATCACGAAAGCAGGAAATTCAACTCCTCTGAATCAGATGTACACGGAGCTCTACATCACAGAGGGAGGGACCGCTGGGGTCAATGACGAACATGAGGTCAGACAGATTGAAACAGCATTCAGGAAACCAGACAGACCAGAAACAACAATCAGGTGTGAAGACATCTTTAAACCCATACCTGGAAGACCGCAACGAGTCAGAACAATGATGACAAAGGGAGTGGCTGGAATTGGGAAAACAGTCTCAACACAGAAGTTCTCTCTGGACTGGGCTGAAGGCAAAGCCAACCAGGACATACATCTCACATTTCCATTCACTTTCAGAGAGCTGAATTTGCTGAAGGAGAAAAAGTACAGCTTGGTGGAACTTGTCCATCACTTCTTTAGTGAAACCAAAGAAGCAGGGCTCTGCAGGTTTGACGAGTTCCCGGTCGTGTTCATCTTTGACGGTCTGGACGAGTGTCGGCATCCTCTTGACTTCCAGAACAACGAGATCCTGACTGATATTACACAGTCCACCTCAGTGGATGTGCTGCTGACGAACCTCATCAGGGGGAAACTGTTTCCCTCTGCCCGCCTCTGGATCACCACACGACCTGCGGCAGCCAATCTGATCCCTTCTTATTTTGTTGACATGGTGACAGAGGTCAGAGGGTTCACTGACCCACAGAAGGAGGAGTACTTCAGGAAGAGATTCAGGGATGAGGAGCAGTCCAGCAGAATCATCTCCCACATCAAGACATCCCGAAGCCTCCACATCATGTGTCACATCCCAGTCTTCTGCTGGATCACTGCTACAGTTCTGGATGATGTGTTGAAAACCAGAGAGGAAGGAGAGCTGCCCAAGACACTGACTGAGATGTACGCAGCATTCCTGGTGCTTCAGACCAAACTGAAGAACGTCAAGTATGATGGAGGAGCTGAGACGGATCCACACTGGAATCCAAACAACAAGTCAATGATTGTGTCTCTGGGAAAACTGGCTTTTGAGCAGCTGCAGAAAGGCAACCTGATCTTCTATGAATCCGACCTGACGGAGTGTGGCATCGATATCACAGCGGCCTCATTGTACTCCGGAGTGTTCACACAGATCTTTAGAGAGGAGAGAGGACTGTACCAGAACACGGTGTTCTGCTTCGTCCATCTGAGTGTCCAGGAGTTTCTGGCGGCTCTTCATGTCCATCTGACATTCATCAACTCTGGTGTCAATCTGCTGTCAGAAGAAGAAACCATCTCCTTGTGGAGGAGGTTTCTCAGAAACAAACCTAAACCAACGCATCTCTACCAGAGTGCTGTGGACAAGGCCTTACAGAGTCCAAATGGACACTTCGACTTGTTCCTCCGCTTCCAGCTGGGTCTTTCTCTGCAAACCAATCAGAACCTCCTACGAGGTCTGATGACACAGACGGGGAGAAGCTCAGAGACCAATCAGGAAACAGTCGGGTACATCAAGAAGAAGATCAGTGAGAATCTGTCTCCAGAGAGAAGCATCAATCTGTTCCACTGTCTGAATGAACTGAATGATCGGTCTCTAGTGGAGGAGATCCAACAGTACCTGAGTTCAGGAAGTCTCTCCACAGATGAACTGTCCCCTGCTCAGTGGTCAGCTCTGGGCTTCATCCTACTGTCATCAGAGAACGATCTGGACGTGTTTGACCTGAAGAAATACTCTGCTTCAGAGAAAGTTCTTCTGAGGCTGCTGCCTTTGGCCAAATCCTGCAACAAAGCTCTGTAAGTGTAAATATGACGGTTAAATGTGCCGCATGTGCCGGAATGTTCTCAACTAATGAGTGTCTTTGTCAACGGATAGTTGCAACATTTAGTCAATTTATTAGTTAATCAGTTGATTAGTTCCTTCAGTTTTATTGTACTTCCACAGATTAATGCAGCCATGAAATAAAATAAATATCTGTCATATTATAGCTAGTTCATTTAAGGCTTTGATGAATTTGTGAAAGTCATTGGGATAACAGAGGAATGACCATACTTATTGTTTTTATTAATATATGTTAAATCCCAGTGACACAAAAATACACTAATCGTTCAAAATATAGTCTCTTCACTGAGTCTAGACCCTCAAGATCAAGACGCTTGATTGTTCGACTTGTGTAAAGGCAACCATATAAATGTGATGTGTTTTACATATAAGATGCTCTGTCACTAACTCTCCTTCAGGCTGAGTGGCTGTAATCTGACAGAGAGAAGCTGTGAAGCCCTGTCCTCACTTCTCAACTCCCAGTCCTCCAGTCTGAGAGAGTTGGACCTGAGTAACAACAACCTGCAAGATTCAGGAGTGAAGCAGCTCTGTGCTGGACTGAAGAGTCCACACTGCACACTGGAGACTCTCGGGTCAGTTTTGTTTTTGCTAAATAGATAAGCATTTAAATATTGTTTGACGTAGAAGTAAGAATAAGACTAATAAAAGCTGCCGTACATATTTTCCTTAAGAAATTGTTGACCTTTCAGGAAGTTTCTTCATTTGAATTTTTCTGCAAAGGGCGCATTCCACAATCATTAAAGCTGCTTTTATCATTATTTAAGGGATCAAATGACCACACGCAATACACGCGGACAGACAAAATTAATGAAATATAATTCTGTGTCGGTCTCTCCAGGCTGTCAGGCTGTCTGATCACAGAGGAAGGCTTTACCTCTGTGGCCTCAGCTCTGAGCTCTAACCCCTCCCACCTGAGAGAGCTGGACCTGAGCTACAACCATCCAGGAGACTCAGGAGTGGAGCTGCTGTCTGCTGGAGTGGAGGATCCACTCTGGAGACTGGAAACGCTCAGGTATGAACAGACAACAAGAGCTCCCTGTCACACTGACAAGCTCAGGACTGTTGGTTCAGTCTTTACCAGCAGCACTGCTGATAACAGTGAAGACAGTAGCTAATGGGCTCAGAGTCCCTGTCCCCACTGAGACTGACCTCCTTACTAATATCAGACCAGGATCTGGTGTTGATCATTTACTGAGACCTATGACACACATTCTTTTTGACAAATTCTCAAGTTTACAAACCATTACCTGTTCTGAATCAAGGGTCTAAAGGTGCTGTACAGATTATAAAACCCTTCCATGCACATTTGTGATAAAGGGCTATATGAGTATGTTGTTTTATTTTTAATATTTGATGTTTGATTAAAGTTTAATTAAGTCTGACGTCTGAAGTTCATTGATGAGGAAGCTTCTGAGTGCTTTGTTTCTTCCTCCAGGCTGGACCACAGGGGAGAGCAGTGGCTGAGACCTGGTCTGAGGAAGTGTAAGTGTGTGTTCACTGAGATTCATGAAAACAAGGCAGCACATGTCAGTTTAAATCAAACGCTCGTGTATCTGCATTCAATTTTCAGTGTGAAAGAAGATCCAAAAAGATGATCTATTTAACTGTCAGTATGTTAATGAAGCAACAAATAAACCCATCAGGTGTGTTAGATGATAAACTGTATTGTGTCTTGTTCTCTCTCCATCAGATGCCTGTGAACTCACGCTGGACACAGACACAGTTAACAGATACCTCCAACTGTCTGACAACAACAGGAAGGTGACACGTGTGAGAGAGGAGCAGCCGTATCCTGATCAGCCAGAGAGGTTCGACTACTGGTATCAGGTGATGTGTACAAACGGTCTGACAGGTCGCTGGTACTGGGAGGTCGAGTGGAATAAAAGGATTGATATAGCGGTGACTTACAGAGGAATCCAAAGGAGAGGAAACATTCCCAAATGCAGGTTTGGAGGGAAAAATCAGTCCTGGTGTCTTTTTTGCTCCGATGAGGATGGTTACGCTGTCTGGCAAAATGACAAAAAAACAGACCTCCATCACTCCTCCTCCTCCTCTCTCTCTCACAGAGTAGGAGTGTATCTGGACTATCCTGCTGGCACTCTGTCCTTCTACAGAGTCTCCTCCGACACACTGATCCACCTCCACACCTTCAGCACCACCTTCACTGAGCCTCTTTATCCCGCGTTTGGTTTCTGGTCTTATGATACCTCAGTGTCTCTGTGTTCACTGTAGGAGGGAGAGTGTCCTCCTGTGCTCAGATAACACTCACACAGCTTACTGTGACCAAGTTTCCTAGTTCTTGTTCAAATCATATGGCTTCATCATACTTGTTGATTGAGCACAAGTAGCTTGAGGGCGGTTACCTGTACCCTTCAATGCTTCCTTTCTTATTTCCTCTAGCACAGGGAACACTGGACCAGATTCTCCTTCACATCTTGCCTTGAACCTCAAGATGTTTTCCATGGAGGTCACGGAAAGGTGGTTAGGGTTTCTGTTTGCACCAAATGCAGTCGTCTATTATTTCTTAAAAGGATGTTATATCGTGTCAGTTGTGATTTTGTTGTATTATTGTACTTGGGCTATGCATCTTCTATAGTAGACCTATAACACACCAATGATATTCCACATGAAACATTATAGGATAAACGTGGTGTTTGTATCTTCACCCATACTGTTTATACTCAAAGTGCTTTCCTGGGTTATTAGTAACATATAGTCTCACTCTATAATATATTAAAGGATGCCAACAGACACCAGACAGGCTGGTATGCGTGCAGTGCTGAGGAGTGTGAGCTGTTCATTCAGGTTTTAGGAGCAGTGTCCCAGTCAGGATGCTCGTACATATTATGCGGAAGGACAAAGACACAAATTCTGAATTCCTACAGTGAATAAAAGATACCATAAGATATTGGGTCCATCACAAAGGGTTCTGACTTAAAACTATGCATTTGTACATCATTTTTGGACCATTATGAACGGCGCCCCAAAAGCTTGAAGACAAAACTGGCTAAAGAGAGGCCAAGTCTCACCCATTCCTGGGGGTGAGTCCCACCATGGGACCGTATTCCAGAATTTTATGTAAATGTACTTTGATACTGATTTCTTTTTTACATTTATTTTGCATGTAAAAGTATTTTTTATTTTTTTCACTTGAAACCATGACATGATACATGACTCTGTGATGTGTGTATTTTATATGAGATCAATGCCTGCTTTTTTCTCTGAGGAGACTGTCTGACCAACGTCTTTCAATAAAAACTCTTTTTAAATATGATCAACATTGTGGCCCGATTGATTGATTTCTTCTTCATCTGATTGAATATATATTAAAAAAATGCCTCTTTTAACAACTACATAAACCTTTAAAATCAGACGGGTCAGGCTGCAATGAAATTGTAGAGAGACATTTTTTATTTTATTTTGACCATTATTTTAATGAGAGCGATAAGAGGATAAAGATTAATTTGTGATTCTTACCAGCGTGTCGTCCACAACAGCTAGCCACCTTTACTGAAGGCCTTTACGCCGGTGATTCCACAGTCATTTGAAGGCAGCAGGGTTCTGCTCCGTCTGTTGTCTCTTTTTGGAGTGGTGATGTCACTGTCAAGCTGCGATTACACACACGAGTACGTGCGTTGCTTAAATGTGCTTAAATTTGACTGTTGCAAAAATAACCACAGCAACATGTTTTGACTACGTGCACTTCCAACTTGTTGGGTAATGACTCATTTAACACAGAAGCTGATACAACATTGGAAGTTACATTACACTGTGTTGAGTTTAGTCACTCGATCATGCCAATACTTTAACAGGTTTAGTAGATTGTAACAGTAGTTTCTTCAAATGCAGAACAGTCAAGAGAATTGAACTTTAAAGATACACAACAAGGTCACAGGATTCCTTAACTGTCCCCGAGCCTCGTGTTTACAATGAATGAAAGCAGACACTAATAATGTATGATTAAAATACTTGTTTTATCTTTCACATTAAATATTACATTATTTTAATAAAACAGTAAGACAAATTAGTTAAGGACAGATTAAAAGACCAAGAGATAAAAAATAGACATATTTTAGATTAAAAATATGTTTCATGTTGTTCCGCACTGTCTGACACTATCACTCACAATGGACCTAATGCAGAAACATTTTATTTTTCTCGTCTCAAATCTCTTACTTTTAATTGGCGAATGCCACAAATGATCTCTTATCTCAAGAGTATTTGATCTTTATGAGCCACTCTTGGGTCAAAATTTATTTTGCCATCTGGGAAAGTTTTAAAACAACGTGTCATGCTGTTTTGTTGCCGCAGTTACGCACAATGTTGGGTAGATATTAACAGGAAGTCAGGTAAAAAAGAGGAACCTAAATAAGCTGAAGTTCAATTCCCAGCCTGACTGTATTTCCTCATTCTTCATTTCCTTTAAACTTTCTGAACCTAATAAACCAGCCAGACTGCAGAGTGACCTTGACGTCGTTAACATGTTCTGACATTCTCCAAACCTTCAGGTAAGAGATGTGTTTTTCTTTTTATGCTTCAGCTCATTATGTGGATAACTTTGCGGATACATTTGTAATATGATGTAAAGCTTACGGTCTCTTTTAAGCTCCTTTCACTTGACTGTAAACTGGTCTCTGTCTCTCGACACTGAAGCCATCAAGATACTTGCCGTTTATTTAGTGTTGGAGATTAACAGGATATGTGTAGCTGCTCCAGTATAGAAGGACAAATGGGTTTAGCAGTCGGTCTGTCGATCCACCGCTTCGGTCCAAACTGAAATATCTCAACAACTAGTGGATGGATTCTCATACAGACATTCATGTTCCCCTCAGGGCGAATCTTAATGACTGTGGTGATTCTCTGACTTTCCTTCTATTGTCATCATGAAGTTGTCCTCTGGCAAACATTGGATGCGTTCATGGGTTAAAATGTAAGAACTATAATATTCATATTAAGATGCGTTAACCTTAAAGTAATATTCTCTCCGATTTTTATTGAAATAAGTGTCTGTGAAGTCCCTATCTTTCGCCGAAAAGTATGACACAATGGTGATTTAGGCTGTGGCCCACTTGCATTTGCTTTATTATGAACTGACGAATTCCAGACACTGTTTGTATGTCTGGGATCCAAAAATGCAATTACTGCTTATCACCATTGGTTTCGCCAGAGAGAACAAAACAGAACTCTTCGAGCTTGTAACTTTAAAGTTAAAGGTTTCATGACGATGTTATGTTTCTTGTACAGTAGTGTTTGGGGTCACGCTGCTAGCATGGCCAAAAACAACCGCACGGCGTTTTGTTCAAGCAGTAAGCTAGAACAACGGGAAATGTGACAGCTATGTGTGTGGGTTTCATTTATCAATATCCTGCTTTAACATTGACAGTTTCCATTTAGTGGTGCTTTAACTCAAAGATGGCTCTCTTCTATTACAAGAAGTGTGAGCAGTGTGCTTCTTCAAAATTACATTGAGTCCAGCCCACAGAGCAGCAGCAGGAGCTCTAACTGGCCAGACTGGCTCCTGTGTCGACCAATCAGAACTCCTGCTGCTGCTTTCATGCATTGGTGGTCCAGTTTTCTTTCAGGCTGACAAAACTGCTTGATTTTTAGCAGGAAGCCACAATGACATCAGAGGACCTTTTGAACACTCTGGCGGATTTGAGAGACGATGAATTTAAGGACTTCAACTGGTATCTGCAGCAGCCTGACATCCTGGAAGGCTACCAAACCATCAAGGTGTCCAAGCTGGAGAAGGCAGAAAGGCGGGACACAGTGGATCTGATGCTGAACACCTTTGAACTTCATGGAGCTCTCAAGGTGACCAAGCAGGTTTTGGAGAAGATAAACAGGAACGATCTGGTGAAGAGTCTGTCAGACGCTGGCTCAGGACCAGAAGGTCAGTCACACTTTATTCATTTGTTTGCTTTTTTTTTTGCAAAAAGGGTGGATTGAAGTGGGCAAAAAATACTTGTAAAGGAACAGGGTCTCTGTATAGAAGCTCATTGCAATCATCAAAGAAGATAATTGGAAGTCTGATCTTGTACAAATCACACTCCAACAAATCAGCTATCCAAGATAACATTACATTACCTTCAGTACATTTTTAAAACAATTTAAAGAACCTGAAAATGTAAACCAATTAACAAGCACTGATTAACTTAATGATAAATAATAATAAATAAGTCAAATTGATAACATAACACATAACTTCTCTCACACAGCGTCAGTGGATGTCAATGATATTGGAGAGACTTCAGAGGACAAAGGAACTTCCTGCTCTCAGATTGACGGTAAAGCTGCTGTATTTTCTGGTATGTAAGCCCTGAGAGACAAAGTGTAGTAAACGTAAAAAAAGTCTAAGTAAATTTTACTTTCTGTGTTAGACATTGCATTGCAATCTGTAATAAGAAGTTACAGACCTAAACAAAAGTGGGATTGTTGTGATGGATCGTGTTGCAGGAGGCAGAGTTTCAGTCAGAACTTCAGAACTTCACTACTTGAGCAGCTCGGCTCATCCAAGACTTCAGAAAAGATTTAAATTAACTTATACAACTTAATCTCTAATATCTCCCATAAAATGTGTTACATTTTTGTTTATTAACTTTTTTGCCTTTATTACTGAAGCATTTACTGCCTATAATAGAAATACACCTGGAAAGGTAAGTGCAGGGATTGGATTGAGTGTGATTACTGCTCACAACACCAACCAACCAGCCAGTCTAGCCAGAACAAATGCCACCAATTGCCCCAGGAATAGAGTGAAGAGAGCTTGCTCCTGGCTAATGTCTGGTCACAGGGAAATAAAATGGATGAAATCAGTCTCTAACGCTAACCCAGCAACGGAAAATCAGAGACTGTTGTGTCCACATCTTTCAAGAGACCTGGCTTCATCATAACATCCTGGATCAAGCTTTTGCACTTGACAAGTGGACCATGTTTCGCGTCAACAGAATGCAAGACTCCGGTAAGACCAGGGGAGGCGGACTCTGAGTTTGCTTGGTGCTCAAACAAAAAACAAGGTCCCGACTTTGGACAATCGGGTCACATTTCCTTGCTTCTGCTGCCTAAAAAATGTAAAATACATCAACAGTGACATCAGAAAATTTGACTATGATGTGGTGATCACAATAAAAAAACAAAACCATAAACCAACAAGAAAGCCTGGATGAATGGAGAGATGAAGGCCGTATCCAGAGACAAATAAGGTGACAAGGAAGTATACAACACCGCCAGAGCAATACTGAAAGCTGGCATCAAAGAGGCAAAGCGGATGCATGGGGAGAGACTGGAAAGAGACCTCCACACCAACAACACCATAGACATGGCAGACAAAACAAAATATTACAGGCTACAAAAGCAGGTGCACCCCCATGACATGTGAGGCCACGTTGCCAGATGAGATGGACACATTTTTTAGTTTGCCCCGCTTCCAGAGGACTGTCTGTGTCCACAGCGAATGTGTAAAGAACCTTGATGAGAGTAAATATAGTAAGTAAAGTAAAGCTGCTGGGCCTGATGTACCAACCAGTTTGTTGAGGTCATCACTGACATTTTCAACATATCACTGTCACAGGGGTGTGTTCCAACCTGCTTCAAGAGAACAATCCTTTGGCCCATTATCTAAAAAGTCTGCAATGTCCAGTCTAAACTACTTCCAACCTGTGACACTCACCCCCCATTCTGTTGAAGTGCTTTGAGAAAGTGGATCCCCAGAATCTTAGTAGTCTGCACTTGGGTAGCTCACCCTGCATCTGGTTATTGGACTTCTTCACAAACTTAACTTAACATGTGGTTAAAATTGGCAACCACACCTCCTCCACTCTAGTGTTGGGACACCGGAGCACCCCAGGGCTGTGTGCTCAGCCCCCTCCTGTTCACACCGCACACCCTCGACTGCAACCCAAGACATGAAGAGAAGTTCTTGTTTACTTTTACAGACTGGAAACATTGCAAATTGGCATGGTTTGTGCACGGCCCATCACAGGAGGGTTCTTCACTAAGTGATTAAAAACTGCCCAGAACATCGTTGGTAGCAATCTACAGAGTATTAGTGATAATGGTGAGAAGAGGTGCCTGCGCAGAACCAAAAGAAAATTAAAAGACAATACCCACCCCAGCCACAGCCTGTTCACCCTGTCTCTAAATACTAGAATACTGTCCACAGACAACTTGATCCACCTCTAACTAAAAACTAAATTTGACTGTTCTTGAGTTTCGCTTCAGAAACAAACCTTTAACAAAACAAAAAGCATGCATTTACTGAAAGGGGCATCTGTAAACATTCAGCCTAATGTTTTTGTTCTATTTATGTCACACAGATGGGATTGTTCCAGTACCAGAGCCAAGACACATCTCATATTACCAACACTTGCTTCAATCACACCTCCAGGATAAGTTCATGTGTGCACAAGAGGGGTGGTCACAGAAGAAGGATGAGCAACGTCTCGATGATATCTACACGGAGCTGTACATCATAGCTGGGGGTGATGTACACATTAACAGACAGCATGAGATCAGGCAGATTGAGGCGGCGGTGGTGGTGAAGCCAGCAGGAACAGAGAAACCAATTCAACCTTGTGACATGTTCAAACACCCTTCTGAAAGATATAAGCCCAAAAGAACAGTACTGACGAATGGAATTGCAGGAATTGGCAAAACGTTTCTTGTGAGCAAGTTTGTGTTGGACTGGGCTGAAGGAAGAGCCAATCAAGATGTGCATCTCATTTTCCCCTTGACCTTCCGCCAGTTGAATTCATGGAAGAGAGAAAAGTTTTGTTTGGCAGAGCTCATTCATGAATGTATCACGGAGACCAGAGACATCAAGGAAGAAGCTCTTAATCACATCTTTACAGCTCTGCAGTCATCAGGAAACACCAACTATGACAAGAGTGAATTCAAACTTCTCTTTGTTTTGGATGGACTTGACGAGAGCCGCCTTCATCTGGACTTCTCTACCAGTGAAAATCCAGCTGTCAACATTGATGTGACAGCGTCCACCTCAGTGGATGTGATGATGACGAACCTCATCAACAAGAAACTGCTTCCCTCTGCTCGCCTCTGGATCACCACACGACCTGCCGCAGCCAATCAGATCCCTTCTGATTTTGTTGACATGGAGACAGAAGTCAGAGGGTTCACTGACCCACAGAAGGAGGAGTACTTCAGGAAGAGATTCAGGGATGAGGAGCAGTCCAGCAGAATCATCTCCCACATCAAGACATCACAAAGCCTCCACATCATGTGCCACATCCCAGTCTTCTGCTGGATCACTGCTACAGTTCTGGAGGATGTGATGAAAACCAGAGAGGGAGGAGAGCTGCCCAAGACACTGACTGAGATGTACGCAGAATTCCTGAGGTTTCAGATTCATCAGACAAAAGAGAAGTATGACCAAAATAAGTGCATTCAGTGCATTAAGTCATTAGCAAAACTGGCTTTCCACCAACTGGAAGAGGGCAACCTGATCTTCTACGAGAAAGATCTCAAAGAGAGTGGCATTGATGTCAGTGGCGCCTCGGTGTGCTCAGGAGTGTTCACAAAGATCTTCAAAGAGGAACGTGGGAGGAAGAATGACAAAGACAAGATGTTTAGCTTTGTCCATCTGAGTGTTCAGGAGTTTTTGGCAGCTGTCTACGTAGACAGGGCAGTCACTAACAAACACAAGAACGTGATGTGTGAGCCAGGGCAGAAAAGTGGTGAACAAATGCGAATGGTTTTCAGTAAAACATTTATTACTGAGGTCCACATATTTGCTATTGACAAGGCCTTGAAGAGTCCAAATGGACACCTGGACCTGTTCCTCCGATTCCTCCTGGGTCTTTCACTGCAGACCAATCAGAAGGTTCTACGAGGCTTACTGAAAAAGAAAAAAAGCTCTGAGACCAATCAAGAAACAGTCGAGTACATCAAGAGAAAGATCAGTGAGAATCTGTCTCCAGAGAGAAGCATCAATCTGTTCCACTGTCTGAATGAACTGAATGAGCGTTCTCTAGTGGAGGAGATCCAACAGTACCTGAGTTCAGAAGGTCTCTCCACAGATATATTGTCTCCTGCTCAGTGGTCAGCTCTGGTCTTCATCCTACTGTCATCAGGAAACAATCTTGATGTGTTTGACCTGAAGAAATACTCTGCTTCAGAGGAGGCTCTTCTGAGGCTGCTGCCAGTGGTCAAAGCCTCCAATAAAGCTCTGTAAGTGCACAAATAAGTGCCGATAACTGTCACATGTGTAGGGTTGTTCTCCACAAAATGAAGTCTTAATAAACTACAATGTTTCGTCAACAATTTGATTAGTTGATCAATTGAAGTCTGTCAAATAGTTTCTTGAGATGAATGAAAATTACAGTCTAGTTAATTTAAGCCTAAAATGTAAATTTCTCACATATTAGATAATAGAGAAAGTGTCAGTGTTTGTCTTAATTTCTTACTCTTCTTCAGGCTGAGTGGCTGTAATCTGTCAGAGAGAAGCTGTGAAGCTCTATCGTCACTTCTCAACTCCCAGTCCTCTTGTCTGAGAGAGTTGGACCTGAGTAACAACAACCTGAAGGATTCAGGAGTGAAGCTGCTCTCTGGTGGACTGAAGAGTCCTCACTGCACACTGGAGACTCTCAGGTCAGATCACGTTGTGATGCTTTTGGGTAACGCTGCGTTATAAATTGCAGAAATTCCAGGTGAACACACAATAGTAATATGGAAACGTGAAGGCTCTAGTGCACATACATTGAGAATGGATTTCAGTTAAGTAGTACACCTCTTGCGTCCAACATATTTCCATATCCATGGACTCTGAATCTTTGATTGAGGGACAACAATGTGGAAAACCCATTAGAAAAAAACAGATATATTCTGTCATAAGTTCTCATCATGACACTGTTTCCCCATGGTGAAAACAATTGTTTGCTTGTAACAACAATCAACAGATCAATTTTGCTTTGGTTTTTTACTATCTTTTTGATGAACATATGTGTGCACTTTACATCATAAGAACAATCCAAAAATGTACTTAAAAATACATTGAACATATCTTGGATGTTAAAGCAAAACATAAATGAAAATATTAAAAACATTTCAGATTGAGTCAATCCAAGCTCACAAACAATTGCTGTCAAGAGCTCTCATCAGTTCTCAGCTCCCAGTCCTCCCTTCTGAGAGACCTGGGCCTGAATAACAACGACCTGCAGGATTCAGGAGTGAAGCTGCTCTCTGCTGGACTGGAGAGTCGTCACTGTACACTGGAGACTCTCAGGTCAGATCATAATGTGGTGCTTTTGTGTAGCAACTTGTTTTCCCATTTTACAGGGTTTCAAAATTGAGCAGCAGGAAACATTTAGAAAGTCTGTTTGTGATGAAATTTACAACCAACTCAAATGTTTTTGTATTAGCATAAGTAATACGCTCGCTACTTATAGGTGCTAAAATCTGCAAACAAGAGTCACTCACTGGAGTCTACAAAAAACACACTTGGCAGCGAGAGTTTCACAGAGAGATGATGTCAGGTTGTCACATCAGTTCTCAGCTCCCAGTTCTTTAGTCTGAGTGAGCTGGACCTATAGACGCAAGATCCTCCATTACCAATTAGTAACTCCTCATAGAATAAGGAAAATTCTAAAATTGGGAAGCTTTTTATTTTTTACATAGTAGACATTAGAAACAATGGCAGTGTTTGTTTTCATCACTAACTCTCCTTCAGGCTGAGTGGCTGTAACCTGTCAGAGAGAAGCTGTGAAGCTCTGTCCTCAGTTCTAAGCTCCCAGTCCTCCAGTCTGAAAGAGTTGGACCTGAGTAACAACGACCTGCAGGATTCAGGAGTGAATCTGCTCTCTGCTGGACTGGAGAGTCCACACTGCACACTGGAGACTCTCAGGTCAGATGTCACTATGATGCTTTTGTGTAACACTGTATTTTGCCTCAAAAACAAATGTTGCATGCCTGTTGCTGAAACGGAACTTTATTTTTTATTAAAATCTAAATATTACACATGACTATTTCTATGTTTCGACAGTGTTCTTAATCTTGACCACGTTCAGATCATCATATCTTCGCATTTTGAATCATAAATACATTTCGACAAGATTAGGAGCATTTTTATTACTTCTTTATGGCTCTCATCACGGCGACTGGTGACGGTGTTTACCTGAGAGGGAACTGGAGGGTGGGTGCTACGCTTCTGTGACTGTAACCGGCTTGCGCAGCCGGCGCAGATATGTCAACAAAGCAAGGTGAAGCTCAGATTACAACAAAGACAGAGGGAGAGTGTCGTGATGCTCCCATATATCTTTACATGGAAAATAGTTATTTTTTCCTACAATAATGCTCTGAATTCCATATATTGCAAATCAGAAGATTGTCATCAAAACACTTGCCAGAATAACACGAAAGGCTTGGTTTTCTAAGCCAAATTTTATTTTCAGTTCCCAAATTTGAACTGTCTTGTGTCCACACATAAAGTACTGAGAGGCTAAATTGAAACGTAGTAAATATGGTCTATTTATTTAGGTTGGGTCAAACCAGGCTTACAAAGTCATGCTGTCAGGAGCTCTCACCAGTCCTCAGCTCCCAGTCCTCTGGTCTGAGAGAGTTGGACCTGAGTAACAACGACCTGGAGGATTCAGGAGTGAAGCTGCTCTCTGCTGGACTGGAGAGTCCACACTGCACACTGGAGACTCTCAGGTCAGTACTCATCTCTTTTTTAACAGATGACCATTTAAATGCTACTGGAAATACAGATTGATGTCAACGATGATGTCCTACAATTGCAGGATTTTATTGTGTAGAGTATACTCAGAAACACTGCAGTCACAAGTCTTTGCAAGACAATTTCTAGACTTTAGAAAATATACATATGTATATTCTTTTATTCTACTGCAAATTCATTCAGAAAATCATAATGTTAACTGATTCTGTTTATGATGGATTCTGATTACATTCACACAGGAATGGCGAGGAAGTCTAACACTGAGCTAATTCTAATCAGTAAATTCACACTAACAAAGAAAAGGACACCCATTGATACACAAAAATAAATAATTTATGTTTGTGTGTGTGTGTGGGTGTGTGTGTGTGTGTCTGTGTCTGTGTCTGTGTCTGTGTGTGTGTCCAGGCTGTCAGGCTGTCTGATCACAGAGGAAGGCTTTACCTCTGTGGCCTCAGCTCTGAGATCTAACCCCTCCCACCTGAGAGAGCTGGACCTGAGCTACAACCATCCAGGAGACTCAGGAGTGGAGCTGCTGTCTGCTGGAGTGGAGGATCCACTCTGGAGACTGGAAACGCTCAGGTATGAACAGACAACAAGAGCTCCCTGTCACACTGACAAGCTCAGGACTGTTGGTTCAGTCTTTACCAGCAGCACTGTTGATAACAGTGAAGACAGTAGCTGATGGGCTGAGAGTCCCTGTCCCCACTGAGACTGACCTCCTAACTGGTGTAATACCAGATCAGGATTCAGTGCTGATTAAACAGCAAAAACTATGACTCTCGGGATTCCTGTTGTTACTGTGAGTTTTATATTAAAAGTGACAGAATTAGAAAATCCTATATCACTCACATTCTTCTTCTAATCAGTTATGAAGCTTTTCTCAGGACTTTGCTTCTACTGCAGCAGCAGCATTCTGAATGAGTTGCAGGTATCTGACTGAGAGCCTGTCCGACATCTGAATGCTTTGTTTCTTCCTCCAGGCTGGACCACGGTGGAGAGCAGTGGCTGAGACCTGGTCTGAGGAAGTGTAAGTGTGTGTTCACTTTGATTCATGAAAACAAGGCAGCACATGTCAGTTTAAAACAACAGCTCGTGTATCTGCATTCAATTATCAGTGTGAAAGAAGATCCAAAAAGATGATCTATTTAACTGTCAGTATGTTAATGAAGCAACAAATAAACCCATCAGGTGTGTTAGATGATAAACTGTATTGTGTCTTGTTCTCTCTCCATCAGACGCCTGTGAACTCACGCTGGACACAAACACGGTTAACGTAAACCTCAAACTGTCCAACAACAACCGGAAGGTGACGGCAGTGACGGAGGAGCAGCCGTATCCTGATCACCCAGAGAGGTTCGACTACTGGCCTCAGCTGATGTGTACAAATGGTCTGACAGGTCGCTGTTACTTGGAAGTCGAGTGGAGAGGGAGGGTTTATATATCGGTGACTTACAGAGGAATCAAGAGGAGGGGAAGCAGAGGTTACTGCAGGTTTGCAAAGAACGATCACTCCTGGAGTCTGTTGTGTTCTGACGTTGAAGATTATTCTGTCTGGTACAACAAGAAAAGCACACGTCTCCCCTCCTCCTCCTCCTCCTCCTCCTCCTCCTCCTCCTCCTCCTCCTCAACGGTATCCAACAGAGTAGGGGTGTATGTGGACTGGCCTGCTGGCACTCTGTCCTTCTACAGAGTCTCCTCCGACACACTGATCCACCTCTACACCTTCAGCACCACCTTCACTGAGCCTCTTTATCCCGGGTTCGGGTTTGGGCTTGGGTCGTTCTCATATAGTCCCTCAGCGTCGCTGTGCTCTCTGTAAGAGGTGGAGTCTCCTCCTGTGTGTAGAGAAATGCTCACACTGCTGACACACACACACACACACTCAGACGCAAACACACTTTTTTTAAGTGGTGTTTGCTCAAAATTACAAGAAAATATCTCTGTCTCATACTCTCCAGCAAATGGACAGCAGGTCTGTGATTTTAAATACCTTAAAAAAAAAAAAAAAACTTTAACCTGATTTGTGGTGCAATGTTCTTTCACACAAATAAGAAATGTATATATCTCCAATAAAGGTTCCACATGATACATAACATAAAAATATTATTTTATTTTTCAAACGAATGTAACAAGCATCTTACTTGGTAAAAATATGAATCCACGATTTTCTTTTTATGTAAATGTTTTTTTGTAAATGTAAATTGTTAAAAATATAGAAATACCCCTTTGATATATTTCATAAGACAGAATCAGGTTATTGTTGTTAATCTGTCGTTGATCATTAAAGGTGGAAATGTCTTTCAGTTTAGTTTTTACATTGTAAATATATTTATATAAACGGATAGAGGTGAGTGTCAGTGTTGCAGTTATATACGAACAATGTCAATAAGCCTCGATCCTTTAAAAATATGTACTGATAGTATAAAACATAAAAAATATAATTTAATGTATTTCATCACTCCGGCTGTTTGTTTTTTTATTATTTACATTTTGGTTGAGTAAGCACTACACTTCCCAGGATGCTTTTGGGTGACGCAAACAGGAGTCAGCCCAGACTCCATTAAAACATCCCCTCCAGAAACACATTGATTTTTTTATATGTTTAATATGTTTGTACCAATCTGTCTGTTATAAATGTGTCTGTTATAAATATTTTGGAGTAAGAGGTACAATATTTCCTCTGAGACCAAGTGGAGTAGAAGTTACATAATGTGTAAATACTCAAGTAAAGTCAAAATACTTTAAATTTGAGTAAATGTACATTAAACACTGAACCATATTCTGTACCTTTGGTCAATCATAGAAATAAAATATACTCCAAAAGCGTGAAAGTCACGTGACCACTACAGACGCCTACGCTGCTGCCTGACTGTAAAACGTCACAAAATCCACAACGCGTTTCAGGCTTTGTTTGAGTTGATATTTCATCACGTGTCTCATGTATGATAAATAATATGTAATAATAAGTATGCTTCGTATTTTATAACATGGTTTGAGAACAGTTAAACTAACCTTTACGAACGCCGCGAATCAAATTGTTCAGGCAGCTCGTCGGCCGCCTCTTTCTGGACGTCACGCTGCAAACAGGAGGAAAAGCCGATCTCTGAAGGTGAGAGCGACTCAATTACATCACCACAGGTTCGTTTGTGACTTTAATGTTCGGTTTTCTGCTCCTTAGCTGAGTTTACAGGCAAACGACGAGTCTGAGTCGTTTCGATGTTTTATTAAATGACTAGTTTATGAAGCCAGGACTTGTTTTGCATGCTCACAAGCGTTTATGATGTCACGTAACACTCAGTTTATTAGGTGCACGTAGCTAAAGCATTCTTATACTAGTGGTGTTCAGGTCATTTACTTGAGTAAAAGTACAAATACCACACTGTAAAAGTACTCTGATGCAAGTAAAAGGTCTGTGTCGAAAATGTTACTTCAGTAAAGGTACGTGAATATGTACACAAAGTATACACATGTACCCTTGTAGCTAACTGTTACACTGTTATACATGATATCATTAGATTAGATTGTTATTGCTGATGCATTCATGTAAAAGCAGGATTTTACAGTTGAAGTTGGTCTTTTTGAACTATAGAGTAGTAACTAGAACTCTCAGGTGAATGTAGTGAGGTAGAAAGTACAATATATGTAATGGCAATACATGGAAATACTCAAGTAAAGTACCTCAAAAAACGTTTCTTAAATACCGTAAGTCTACTAAGTTTCATTTCACCACAGATACAAATAAATCGTCCTTCATGAAGGTTATAATGTTCAGTTTGTAGTTTGTGCTGCTGTTTTCCTGTTATGAAGCACCTGCCCTCATTTATATGAATGGGGTGGGCGAAATAATAGAAACACCTGTCAGCATAACACAAAACAATTCAACAAATTAGTCAAATTGATTGAGGAATAATTTGCTTATAAAACATTAGAGAATAGTCAAGTGTTCATAATTTCCCAACTTGACAAATGTATTTGCCTTGTTTGTTGTCTGACCAAAAGTCCCAAACTAAAACATAATCAGTTTACAACCTACCTAATAATTATTCTCACGACCAGCTAATTGGATTATTATTCTTAGAAAATGCCAGAAAATAGTGAAACATGTCCATCACAATATTTCCAATTTAACCGAAGGTGACATTTTCAGTCCAAAGACTCAAAGATATTCAGTTTGCAATTATTTATTTATATATATATATATATAAATATATATATATATATATATATGTATGTATGTATGTATGTATGTATGTGTGTGTGTGTGTGTGTGTGTGTGTGTATGTATGTATGTATATATATATATATATATATATATATATATATATATATATATATATATAATATGTGTGTGTGTGTGTATTATGTATGTATGTATGTATGTATGTATGTATATATATATAATGTGTGTGTGTGTGTGTGTATAAATTAAAAAGAAAAGCAGTACATTCTTAAATTGGAGAAGCTGGGACCAGAGAAGCTTTGTTTTATATGCAAGAAAAAATTACTTAAATGCTGAGTTGAATGAAAACAAATTTTTAATTTTTTTAATTAATGACTTAATGGTTTCAGCTCTAAAAACCAATGAGTGTGTGATCAGAACGAAATGGTTTCGACACTCGGCTCGTTCAAGATCGTAGAAACTTAAATCAAAAAGCATGATAACTAGAAAACTAAATAAATAAAATAAATCATCGTATCTCATCTCCTTTTTTCCATACTATCCTTTTTCACGTCGCAGTTTGGCGTCCTACTTCTTTTGTTCAGTTGTAGTATTATTGGGTAAACTGACACCAATAGAATCTGATCTATTTCCTATATGAACCGAGAGCTGACGCTCGTCCTTGTTTATGTTCCCCAGCTCGGTGCCCGTCAGTCATGGGTCTGCGGGGGTTCTGGCAGGGCAACAAAGTCTTGCTTGTGATGATACCGAGTCTGGGGCTGATCCACTGGGGCTGGTACAATCTGAAGGCAAACCCACAGCTGCACAAAACCAAAGAGGAGTACATTCCTGAGCCCGGCATCGTCGCTTACGTTTCTCCCCCTGCCGCTCGGCCCGCCGCTGCCCAGAGCAAGTAACGCACACGAAGGTAGTTCACTGTGTTTCGCCCTGCAGCTGGTTTCCTGTGCTCAGTTAATCAACCACCACAGCTGAGGTGTGTTCAGCTGCAGTTCCTCTTCTGTCCACTAGATGCTGCTCCAAGAAATATCTCTCTCTCTCTCTCTCTCTCTCTCTCTCTCTCTCTCTCTCTCTCTCTCTCTCTCTCTCTCTCTCCACCAGTGGCCAAAGGTTTTGAGAATGACACAAATATAAATTTTCACAAAGTCTGCCGCCCCAGTTTTTAAAGATGTCGATTTGCATGTACTCCAGAATGTTATGAAGAGTGATCAGATGAATTGAAATGAATTGCAAAGTCCCTCATCGCCGTGAAAATGAACTTAATCCCCGAAACAAACATTTCCACTGCATCTCAGCCACAAAAGGAGCAGCTGACATCATGTCAGTGATTCTCCGTTAGCATAGGTGAGAGTGTTGACGAGGACACGGCTGGAGATCCCTCCGTCATGCTGATTGAGTTAGAATTACAGACTGGAAGCTTTAAAAGGAGGGTGGTGCTTGAAATCATTCTTCTTCCTATGGTAACCATGGTTACCTGCAAGGAAACACGTGCAGTCATCATTGCTTTGCTCAAAAAGGGCTTCACAGGCAAGGATATTGCTGCTAGTAAGATTGCACCTGAATCAACCATTTATCGGTTCATCAAGAACTTCAAGGAGAGATTGTTGTGAAGAAGGCTTCAGGACGCCCAAGAAAGTCCAGCAAGAGCCAGGACCGTCTCCTAAAACTGCCTCAGCTGAGGGATCGGGGCACCACCAGTGCAGAGCTTGCTCAGGAATGGCAGCAGGCAGGTGTGAGTGCACCTGCACGCACAGTGAGGCCAAGACCTTTGGAGGATGGCCTGGTGTCAAGAAGGGCAGCAAAGAAGCCACTTCTCTCCAGGAAACACAAAAAGGTACAGGGATCGGACCGCTGAGGGCCGGGGTGAAGTCTTTGTTTGGGGCATCTGGAAAAAAGCTTGTCCGGAGAAGAAAAGGTGAGCGCTACCTGTGTCATGCCAACAGCAAAGCATCCTGAGACCATTCATGTGAGGGGTTGCTTCTCAGCCAAGGGAGTGAGCTCACTCACAATTTTGCCTCGGAACACGGCCATGAATAAAGACCGGTACCAAAACGTCCTCCGAGAGCAACTTCTCCCAACCATCCAAGAACAGTTTGGTGACGAGCAATGCCTTTTCCAGCATGATGGAGCAGCTTGCCATGAGGCTAAAGTGATAGCTAAGTGGCTCGGGGGAACAAAACATCGAAAATGTTGGGTCCATGGCCAGGAAACTCCCCAGACCTTAATCCCATTGAGAACTTGTGGTCAATCCTCAAGAGGCGGGTGGACAAACAAAAACCCACAAATTCTGACAAACTCCAAGCATTGATTATGCAAGAACGGGCTGCCATCAGTCAGGATGTGGCCCAGAAGTTAACTGACAGCGTGCCAGGGCGAATGGCGGAGGTCTTGAAATAGAAGGGAAATATTGACTCTTTGCATAAACTTAATGTAATTGTCAAAAGCCTTTGACACTTATGAAATGCTCGTAATTATGCTTCAGTATACCACGGTAACATCGGACAAAAATATCTAAAAACACTGACTCAGCAAACTTTGTGAAAACCAATACTGTCATTCTCAAAACTTTTGAGGCAAATGGGAAAACCCCTAAATTCTCTCCATTAATGCAAATTTAATGCAGGTTTTACACAACAAGTTTAATACTGTGTTAAACAGTGTGTCTGCTGGTGATGATTGACGTTGGTGGATTCACTCAAATTACAAAAAAATAAATAATCCTTACTTAAAGGCGGAATGAGGAGGATTTTCATTAAAAAAAAAAAGAAAGAAAAACAAATCTACATAATAGAGTTCAAGTGGTTCAGTTAAGATCGATTGGTTAAACAATACTTCAATGTTTCATGTTGTTCTCAGCTTGGGGGGTAACGTCAGCCTCCATCTTTTTTTTATTCCTATATTTCATGCATAAACGGACGTTTTCGGAGAATGCGTGGTCCTGAACATTTACCTCAGAGGCCTGGAAAAGTCTTGGAATGGTGTATGAACCCTGGTACTTTGACCTTTGCATATAAATCAAGTTGTTGTGCGTCTCCTTCCCCCTGCAGAGGTCGTCGGCATGAAGCCCCGGAGCTGGCTCAGGAGGAACTGGCTGTGGGCGGCCGGCGGTGCGTTCGTCACCGTCCACCTGGCCACCTTTCTGATGCAGAGGGCCGCGAGGAGCGCCGTGCGCTCCGAGGCCGCACTCAAACCGGGACCGGCCGAGGAAAGGCCGGAGTGACGCCGAGTCGCTGAGCACGGCTTGTGTTCAGCACAGCGGAGGACTGATGAACCGGTGAACTCTCACAGATGAACGAACCGCTGCGTCCGACTTAGAATTTTAAATTGTGAATCATAAAACTGCTCAGAAAAAGCTGCTTTGTTGGACAGTTTTTTTATTTTTGTGTGTTTTTTTTTTTGTGTTTTCTTCTCCGTTTGATTTAACGATGAGTGAGTTGTGATTTACTGTAAATCAATCAATAAACCAATAGAATGATCAAAAGTATCAATCAAATAAAGAAACATGAAAATGTTTTAAAAGGGTCCAACTTTATCTCTTGTGTTCGCCGGCTGACAGGAAATAAAGTTTCCCTTTCCAATAAATGATAAATATAAATACATTTCATGATGAAGCTGGACAATTTATTGCCAAAATATTCACTCACTTGTGTTTCTAAAAGACACAATGTTAAAGATAAGTGGTCAATTCTATATATTTTCACTTCATGTTGAGACTCCAACAGTGAATTTATCTACTAACAAGTATTTTGTTTGCGTGTGTATCAAACCCTGATGTATCTTCTTCCATACATTTTATTTATACACTCAACTGTACAGTCCTTTCTGTAAATTATACTTCGTTATATGAAGGTGGAAATGCTGTTTTAAGCGAGTAAAATTAATTTCCACAAATCTCCTGTTCGTCAACATGTTGGTCCGTCTCTCAATACTGTCTGACTTCCTGTCTGTGGCTCTCGGGTCCAAGCACTTTGGTTCCTACTGAAGACACCACTCTTTAAAAACACGAATATATAGTTTAATGTATAAAAAAAAAAAAAAAAAAAAGGTTCAGTAATGTCCTAAAACAGCTGATCCTTGGGGACTATTTTCAGCGGCGGATTAATCCACATTTTGAGTATTTGTGGCAGCAGCACGGTGTGTGTGTGTGTGAGACTTGAGATTTAAAATACCGAAGTCAGCTTATATAATGTATCGTGTGCTTTTTTTTTAAAAAGTTGCTTAAAAACTTGAAGCAGCTTTCAGTAATGTGTATTTTATGAAAGGTATTCTGGGAAATAGCAAGTCATATCCAGTTACGCTGAATCTCTTTTTTTTTTATTCTTTCAACTTTTAACCACAGTGAGGATGTGAAGGAGGAAAACAATGTCCTGAGAGATCAAAGTGTGGGAAAAACCTTTAGTCACCTTTTGAACTTTAGCGCAGACTCTCCCATTTTAAAGAAGGTCGTGCGTAAGCGAGAGCCGCTTGAATATACTGTTTCTCTTGAGCTCTCCGTGAGTTAGGAGTGAGGAAATTAAGCCACAGGTTTGTTTTGAGAAGTCATCAAATCGTCGACTTGGCTTAGACGAATGGCTGAAACAACTGGGCTGTGACTCGTGTGTGTGTGTGTGTGTGTGTGTGTGTGCGTGTGTGTGTGTGGAGGGGTGGGGGGATGTTTCCATCTCTAAATACTCAGAAATCCAATCGTGAAATTCAGCGTGTAACTTCTACAGATCAGTTTCCAGGGAGGGAGGCTGGTTCTCTGTCCAACTCAAGTTCTGGATCCTCGGAAGTCACACAAACAAACTTAGCTTCTTTTGCTGGTGAGACAAGATAAATAGATCAACTTTTCATTCACAGTTTTCATCTCGTTTGCACACACACACACACACACACACGGTTTCAGCAAGAGTCGAACTGGTGGCTCTGAGAGACTGTAGTCGTCATGGCAACGGAATCCCGAAGACAGAAGGTATCTGAATTCAAATTGGACCAATCCATTGAGTAGATATTCGAAAAAAAAAAAAAACTTTTACCGGGGCGCTGGATAGAAAAGTCAAGAGGATCACCAAAGTGACAGAAATACAAAATCATCCTCTGGAGACCACGGATGTCTGCGCCATGTTTCCATGACGATGCATCCCGTAGGACCAACACCATCCATAGAGCCGGGCAGCCAGCAAGGCGAAACTGTTACAAGAAAAGCAGTCGGAAGCCGATGAAACTTTTCTGCATTTGCTTTATTTTTCCAAATCGATACCTTAACAAGGTTTCCATAATTACACTGCAGGTTGTGTTTTGCTGAATCAGGATTCAATAACTCGTTATCGAGACGATTACAGTCATTGATCATCCTCCACACCTGCAGACGAACCACCAGCTGAAAGCCGCCCTCCGTGTGCTTTGCCACACGTGTGACACGCTTTCCTGCTTTCCTCGTGTTATTGTGGGTCAATGAGCGACTGTAATGTGATCCCACACAGGAGACGTGAGAGCAGCAGTTTTATTTAGCATTTTGTGATTTTTTTTTTTTTTTTTTTTTACTGCAAGTGACCCTGAGACAGATTGCAAATTAAAAGACAATAACATTATTAAGATAAAAGTGACAGATGTCTCAAAACCTCAGAGTCAGCAATTATTTGCCAAGTATGTGAACTCTCAGAAATATACATAACAGCTAAGAACAAGGAGAACAGAGCTGAACAAATAAAGGGAAAGAATGGACAGGATTATTATGTACACAAGTATGTAAAAAGAGAGGGGTGTATTTAAATAAATATATATAAAAGCACCAAAGACCAACAACATAAATTAAACGTGTGTTTCTGAAAGGCGTTAGCAATATAAATATTGCAAAGAAATAAAATATAAAATGGGTAGATAGTACATGCATATTATCTATAAACAATACAGCATGTAGATAGATAGATAGATAAATACTTTATTAATCCCTCAAGGGGACATTTTTTTCAGTAGAACAGCATTTTTACATAAGAAAAGAACAATATATAGAAGAAGAAGAAGAAGAAGAAAAAAATAAGAAAAATGCACAATATATACAACAAAAAGAATAGAATAATAATATTAAATTAAATTAACTAACAAAACAAAACAGTAGTGCAAAGATGTAGCCAACAACAAATAAAGGCGCTATGTAGGATTTGGACAAATAAAAGCACAACGACCTGGATCGATAGGCGCCACTACAGCGAAGTGAGGAAATTATTGTTATTTCTTTTTCATAATTTTGGGGCTAAGTGACCCTTTGAGTCCTCCAGAAGCCTCCAGCTCTTCTTCTTCTTCTTCTTCCTCCTTCTCTTCCTCCTCCTCCGTTGGATTGAGATAACGAACATGTGCAGGTTCCCACAAACATCCGTCACTCCGCAACCCCGATGTCTCCGTCTGCTCCAGGCCTGCGGGAGGTCGGAGGTCAAGGACGTTAAGATACTGCGGATTCCTTCCACTCAGGACTCGGGACCAGACGTGGATTTATGTTGTGTTTGACTGGTTTGACCGACTGCCCTTGAACTGGAAAGGTTCAGCCAGTTCGCTCTGTCCAGACCTGCTGACGTGTCTTTTCTCAAGCAGATAGTTTGGGTTTCATGCAGATCAATTCTCAAGGTATGGAAAAGTGCTATAAAATATACATAATTGAATAAAAAAAAATTGTTTTCTGTATTTAGATATTGATACTCATTTAAATATCATCTCTTAAACTTCATTCAATTTCCTAATGACTGATGGTACATGATCTATTGAGATATTGGTGTCTGAAACATCTGCCCTTAACTTACATAGTAAGTGAATGCAATTAACCCTTTTAGTACTGTAATTATAAACAGGCCACATGGTCCTTTTTGTCTTTTTTTGTCAATGAAAGTGACAGAAAAAGTCCTTTTTGTAAATTTCTTTGCTATTTTTTTTCAGGAGACATTAAACTTTAAAAATCTGGCAAGTATTTGTCATCATTACATGTTATAATAGCTTAAAACAGTGTGTAATGACCAAAAAGTAAACAAACGCATTTCAATTTTCATCAGGTTTATCTTCATAAACAATTGTAATGATTATGAACAAAACTTTTGAGATTACAAAAATGAACCTTAAACAGTGACATTTTTTTTAAGATTTCAACAGATTTTGCAGAAAGAAAATGTCCTGGATTGTCTAAACCAGAGGTCTTCAACAAGGGGTCCGAGACCCCTAGGGGGTCTGCGGAGGTACTGCAGGGGGGTCGTGAAGTTGTCGGTTGATTTGACAATTTTCATATTTTTCTAATATGTTTTTCTATTTTTTCCCCCAAATTTAAATGTCTTTAAATACACATTAACATGAATCCAACATATTGTAGTGAATGGATGAATGGAGGCAGAAGACGTTATCTTTCAGTAAATAAAAAATAAAAATATATAAATAAAATAACAAAAACGTCATTTTGAATAACTTGCATGCATCATCATCATGCAATTGACAGACAATGTTGATATTGGCATTGGTATCAGTTGACAAGGTATGTTTAAAAGATAGATCGACATTCTTTTCCCCCAAATCTGTCTTAAAACAATACCCACATGCAAAAGGAATGAACATACAAATATGTACTACTAAAATAAAAGGTCCAAAACTCAAGGGAACCTTTAAGAGATCCCCTCTCTTCAACGTGGTTGCAACGTCCACAGTTGGTCCTTTGTGCAAAAAATATAATATAATATAATATGAGGAGTCTGAGCTGTTTGTGTGTCATCGACACACTTGTTGTGGTTCCACACCTGTCCACCAGGAGCCCTCAGTGAGCTCCAGGTCTCTGCTCATAAACTGACGTCCTGGTGACCTTTCACCTGCACAGCTGCTCCATATTTACTCTCTTAAGCCTCAACGGAGGTCAGAGACGTTTTCCTCCGTCGCCCAGCGGAGTAGAGTTCAGGTTGCTGTTGGAGCCTCAACGAGTTGTTTTCCTCGACTTCTTTCCTGCCACGAAATCCAACTTTTTGTTTCTGCTGTGTGTCTGAAAGTGTGAAAACAAAAACATAGTTCCCTCTTCTTTCACCACGACACTGTTCGTTTAGATTCTCATTTAAAAGCACAGATTCAATAAAAAAAACATTTCACTTTAATTCCGGATCTTTACCTTTTTATTGCGACCTATGGTTTACTATATTTAAAAGGTTGTGCCATGAAATTATATAATTCCTATGAATATAGCTTTTTGAATTTTTTACCACAAAAATAACATATTTTTACTTAGTACAAAATTAAGAAGTAAAATAAATCAATCAAAAATAATCAATCTACGCAGTGTTTTAAAGGGTAAAATAATAAGTCTAAAGAGACATAAATTCATCACAACCCTTCCACCTGTGTGTTTTGAATGATTATTGGCTAAAGAAGTTGCACTATGTGACATTATGGTCAGTGCTGGAAATAATCTGCTCACAGATTGAAGATTTGATTCAGTTATCAGTTGTTGATTTGATCAGCGATAATAAATATATTTTCATGTGAAGTGACAAATGACAATCATTCATATACTCTGTTCTTTTACTTAAGTAAAAGTATATATTTTATAATGTAGAAATACAGAAGTACCAGCATCAAAATATACTTAAAGTATGAAAAGTACTTTTTACTCATTGTGCAGAATGGCCTAGTTCAGACTACTAATAATTATATTATTGTATTTCAACTATTGATGCATTGAACCAATGTGAGGTCCCGGGACAGAGGACGTTGTATGTGTACAGATTGTAAAGCCCTCTAAATTTGTAATTTATGATTTTGGGCTGTACAAAATAAATTGAATTAAATTTAATTAATCTGTTGGAAAAAGTGGAGCTCATTTGAACTACTATATATACACTGCTGGGTAAGTTAACCAATGATAATACATCATAATATATTAGTTGATTATATTTGTTATTATTAATCTGAATTTGCAAAGTAACTAAAGCTCTCAGATAAATGTAGTGCAGTAAAAAGTACAATATTTCCCTCTGAAATATAGTGGAGTAGAAGTCTAAAGTAGCAGAAAATGGAAATACAGTAAGTACAAGTACCTCAAAATGTACACTTAAGTACTTGCACACTAACAGACAGACAGTTAGCGACCAGCGGGGGAACATATTTGAGCATTTAGCAGCTAAAGAGACAGATCTTTCCCTCAGGAGTTGGTGGAGACCAAAAACGGAGCTAAAAGAGGAGAGAATATATAATTCATCGAGAGGACAGGAACACAACTCATCACCGGGCTAATTGTTTTTGGAGCTTGAACCTCGGTCCACTTCGACCGGGAGGCCGACGAAGATGAAGGAAGCTGCAGACCTTCCTCTGCTCAAAAGCTTCTGAAAGCATTTTTTCTCCCTGTTGTGGTTTCCTTTGTCGTCTTTGGCTTTTGCTTTTACTCGGCTTTGTTTGAATTCTTCCCGCTTTTTATTAGGTTTGTCCGGGCTGTTTTGACTTTTATGACTTTTATCGGCTTAGGTTGAATGGTTTCTCTGCCTTCTTAGATTTTACTGTCCTACGCTTTCACCCGATCCTTTTACTTCCCAACAGAATAACTGAGCCTCAGTTTAATCCTTATTTTGTTTGTTAGGTTTAAACTGGAGGATGACGGGGAGTGAACAGCCTCTGACCTCGTCCCAGGATGAAAGACCACTTGTCTCTGAGAGACCAGCAGTAACCGAGTGTTCAGGGTAAGAGCCTCCATTTCTCTTTGACTTTCCAAACAAGAAGGTGAACTGGATTTTACTTTTGGTTTAAAGTTTGAAACTACCGATTTCTTTTCTTCAAGGTTTACTTTTATCAAAGAACATCTCTTACCACATCAATGGAAACAAAAAGTCGTTGAAACCCATCAAACAAACAAATACAACGTGTTAATCAACGCTCTTTAGAGATGCCGGTAAGCTGATTGTGTTAGCTTCGGACAAAACCAGGCTAGCCCTTTACCCCTGTTTACCGTCTTTATGCTAAGCTAAGCTAACCAGCTGCTGGCTGTAGCTTGATATTTACCGTGCAGACATGAAGGTGTCAAGCTTCTCTTCAGAATGGAAATGCAACAATTAAATGAAGCTCAAGCGGAAGTTCAGTCAGGAAGAAACTCGTCACTCTCTTGGTCATTCATAATCTCAGTGTCTAACTCTCCCGGCGATTAACCAATCAGTTGATTGGGGGGCGTGTACTTTAAATGAACCAATCAGTTGATTGGGGGGCGTGTACTTTAAATTAACCAATCAGTTGATTGGGGGGCGTGTACTTTAAATTAACCAATCAGATGATTGGGGGGGCGTGCACTTTAAATTAACCAATCAGATTCTTGCGCAGTTTCCTTAAGCCAATCACGTCGTTGTTGTCAAACTTTTTAAATAGGTTCTCCTCTCTGCTGCTGTCAGTTGTCATTTCAGCTCAAAACAGATGCGTCCCTCTTCCACCCCAGGCTCCTCCACCATCCTCCACCCCAGGCTCCTCCACCATCCTCCACCCCAGGCTCCTTCACCCCAGGCTCCTCCACCCCAGGCTCCTTCACCTCCTTCACCCCAGGCTCCTCCACCCCAGGCTCCTCCACCATCCTCCACCCCAGGCTCCTTCACCCCAGGCTCCTCCACCCCAGGCTCCTAAATAATAATAATAATAATAATAATAATAATAAATTTAATTTATAACGCACTCTTCATTCATAAGAATCTCAGAGTGCACACTCCTCCACCCCAGGCTCCTTCACCTCCTCCACCCCAGGCTCCTCCACCCCAGGCTCCTTAACCTCCTTCACCCCAGGCTCCTCCACCCCAGGCTCCTTCACCTCCTTCACCCCAGGCTCCTCCACCCCAGGCTCCTTCACCTCCTTCACCCCAGGCTCTTTCACCCCAGGCTCCTTCACCCCAGGCTCCTCCACCCCAGGCTCCTCCACCCCAGGCTCCTTCACCCCAGGCTCCTTCACCCCAGGCTCCTCCAATCAGCATCAGTCCTGCTCCTCATTCATCATCGGGTTAGCTCCCGTCTTCTCCAGCACCACCAGTGTCTGGACTCCAGGGGGATTCGGCCTCAGCAGATATCAGCATCACTACCCGTTGCTTATCCTAATTCAGGATGGAGTCCGATCGCCAAAGACTTTGCACTATTCAAATATTATGCAATTGTAATAAATGATTGTTAAACTCTATACAAGTCTCTCCTGATTGAACTGGAAATTATCTTGATAATCATTGAATATGTGTTAATCGAATTGAAATGACCTGGTTCCAGCTTCCTCAATGTGATATTTTGCTGGTTTTATGATGATAAATGAAACATATTTGTATTTCGGACTATGGTCCCACAAAACATGACAATTAAAGATACATTTTTTTTTTTACTTTTCTAAACTTTTTTTTATTCTATAGACCAAATGAATAATTGATTGCTTGAGACAATAACCGTCAGATTAATCGATATAGAAAATAACTGTTTGTTGCAGCCCTGAAGTTTGTGAGTATTCATGCAGAGCTTCAGAAATACTGTGTGGTCAACGAAGCAATTTAGAATTTAATAGAGAGGGTATCATCTTTATGTTTTCCCAATCCTGAAACTCAAAGTATCCATTTTCAGTTATCAACTCACTGTCCAGATACTAATTTAAAAATACTTGATGATGTTGGCTGATTACTGTGAGGCAGACTGAAATATTTTTTGTTCCTCTCGGAATTCATGAATCAAATGTTCCTCTTGGAAACAAACTCCTGCCGGAGTGATTGGTCACGTGACATCAGCAGTCATTAGTCTCACATCTCTGAGAGAGTAAACACGCCGTAAAGATCGCAGCATGTTTGCCTTTTTAATTTGATATTGATCTGTTGGTTTGGTCTCTGAGAGCGACGAGGAGGGTGCGTTTGTTTTAGTCAGGAGGACACACACACACACATACACACACACACACACACACACACACACACACACACACACACACACACACACACACACACACAACTGAATAATGAGCAGTTATTATGGTGTAATTTAAGAGCAGCTTTAAATCATTTTAGGTCCATAGTTCTTCTTTCCTTTCCACATTCCTGCAGCTTTTCCCTTCCCTGTGGTTACATTAGGCAGCCTTTAATGTGTTTTTATTATTTGGTTTTCTGATAGAGGTTTTCTTCTGATTATTAGTTGAATAAAAAGCTCAATGGACATGCAGTTTGACCTGCATTGACCTTAAATATGTTTAATTCTCTAATTTACTGTCTCGCTGTAAAAATCAGTTCTTTAGCTGTTCAACTGTCCGTTTTAGAAACAGTCCGACATTCTTCTCCAGAGAACGTTTAAATCAGTTTCATCTGTGTGTGTCCAGTACAGAGGGTCAAGGACGTGTTTAGCCTAGCTTAGCACAAAGACTGGAAGCAGTGGGAAACTGTTAGCCTCGCACAATCAACAAAGAAGAAAACACCACCTTCTAGTACGAATGGGCGATATGGTCAAAAGATTCTACCCAAATACATGTAATTTCATATCTCAATAACAATATCTATCAATAAATAAATAGTCTATCTGAAAGAACAAGATGGTAAAGCCTATGTTTGTATACTCCTGTGTGAATCCAATACTTTACAAGTATTTTCTCATCTAATTAAGAACGCAATTGCAAATTGAACATAACAGTTTTAAGTGAAATTATAGAGAACAAAATTAATATATTTCAAGCCAAACACCGACTGTGTTTACATGCATGCAAACAAAAACATAAATCTGATTAGGACAAAAGTTTGATTTAACTACACCGGGGGTTTTCCCGGAAGTCAATTCATGTTTTCTGAGAAATGTGCTTTTTATTATCACTTTAGACAATGTAATTGTGCATCCCAATATCTTAACTGTATGATGTCATTACGATATGATTCCATTGATAGTCCATAAATTAGCATATTGAATTATCGCCCAGCCCTACTTCCCTGTCTGATTGACATGGTGTATGTTGAACAGGTGTGGGAATAGAAACGTAAAAGGGAGACATGATGGAGATATTTGATGACCAACAACATCATCAACGTGTCACGACGTGACTGGACTTGTCGATGACGGACAGATTGTACTCACTGACCTGCGGACCTTTTTTGGTAATAATGCGTTTTCCAAACCACCAGACCACCCTGCTTACCGCCCCGGACCTCGCGTCGAGCTTGTAATGCTAATTTTATATTTTGTGACTTTGATCCTCGACCTTACTATTTAACTTCCCTTTTTTTTTTTTTTTTTTTTTTTAACCGCATCTCATTCATAAAACCACGTCGGTTTCCACCAAGACGATACAGTTGGTGTCAAACTCATTTACATTTCTTGCCGAGAGGATGTTGGTGTGTTGTGCATATCGTGGCTTGGCGGCCCGCGGCCCGCTCTCCCACGGGGCTTTCTTCCAGGTTTCAGGATCCCTGCGGCTAGTGAGCAACACCGCAGATGTTCAACCCAAAACCGAAGCAGACAAACGGCATCCTAAGCAGTACTTTTCCTGTCAACGCGACCTACTGCTCCGTTTGGGAACAAGTGAACTAGGCTGAACTCGGAGCGGTGTCGTTTGCATCTTTGTTTTTGGAAACAACAGACCACCCAAACCGGACCGAGTCAAGTCATAAGAGAGCGCTAGTCAGTTTAGAAACGCCACCAAATCCTCTGACAGCAGACTGTTTAACAATATCGTTAGCTGCCGGGGTTTTAAAGTGGGTTTGTTCTTCATCGTGTGGCTTTGGAGATGCACACACTTCAAAATTCAGCCATTATCTCATGAGTCAGACTGGAAACAAACTCTTGACACAAACACTCAGGTCGGCACACAGCAGCATGTGGTAGTCATTACGCTCCCCGAACTTCATTACACACACACACACACTTATAAACACACACTCTGGGACGAGAATTCATGGTATGTACGGCGGTCTCTGCTGTGGGTTTAGATTTAAAGGTTGATGATCTGGCTTCAGGTCAGCTGGAGAAAAACTGTTGGCCTCAACACTCAAGTTCAGATTATTAAGAATTTTAATAAATCTCACTGGAGAAACTTTGTAGTTGTCATCAGAAATAGTGTTAGGCATAACAGGAAAGATAAAACGGTAAATAATTACATCAGGAATTAAAGTCTAAAGTGCCACGAGTGACCCCTAGAGGCTGCAGTGTTCATTAGAGCCGTAATAATAAAACGGTGGACTGTTCTCGACTCCTTATCAGTCGAGGAGCCAGAAATGTCCAAATGTTTTGGACCCTGCAGCTGATACACTTGAACCTGAAATGCATATATTCATTTTTAAAAGAGGGTTCTGTCAGACCTCCGGGTCTGAAAAGTGAAGCCAATGCAGAAGTTCCGTAAACTTGCAAACTCTCTCCTGACCACCAGGGGGCGACTCCTCTGGTTGTATAGAAGTCAAAGCTTCATGTGTTGAAGCTGCATTCTCTCTCCTGACCACCAGGGGGCGACTCCTCTGGTTGTATAGAAGTCTATAGAAAATGACTCTACTTCTCTCTTGATTTATTCCCTCAGTAAACATTGTAAACATGAGTTTATGTCTCAATCTCTAGTTTTAAGTCTTCTTCAATACAGCATGATGTTCATTTAGTAAATTATGCTCCATTTAGAGTTAGATAGAAGATAAAGCAGAGTATGCTTTAGGGCGGGGCTACCTTGTGAATGACAGGTCTCTACCGCAGCGTTGTCTGGTCTGGTAGTTCTTCAGGTTTTTGTCTGGCGACTTTAACCCTTTCACAGTGTTTTCAGTTCATGAAAGTTAATTGTAATATTTTGGTCGCCTACAAATGTCTTATTCAATATTCGATCATATTCAGCTCCACCCTCTCGTCTCACTTCAGTGCAGCAGAAATTGCTTTCTCATGGGCTTCATGAGGAGAATGCAAGAAGATTTTAATTAAGTGAAGTAAAAAAAAAACACCATAGTTCTTGTGAACCTCAGGTGAAGTTATCGTCCCGTCCCGGTCCCCCCTCCCATCTCTGCTGAATCTGGCGTATCCTCTCAGGGTGTGGTGAGGTCAGAGCCGAGGTGCCAAACATGAACTCTTGTTTCATTATTTTATATTTGCGTAAAAAATCTGCTCGACGAGAGTTGGCAGACTCAAATAAATTTCCTCTAACCTCCAATGTATTGGGTGTGAAGACACACGTGAATTTGGGTGAACTGACTCTCTTTCGGCTTGTTTGCGTGTGATGCAACGATGCAGACTGGGTGCAGGTAGAGGCGTCTGCTGCAAGGAAGGAAAATATCAACTCAGCATTTCCGTGTGTGTGTGTGTGTGTGTGTGTGTGTGTGTGTGTGTGTGTGTGAGAGAGAGAGAGAAAGTGAGAGAGCGAGCGCCTCGAGGAAGTTTGAATAGTGTCGGAAAAAGGTGCACATGATTGGTGACTTCAAACGATATCCCAGCATCCCTCTGTCTCCGCTGACGGGCGGACTTCATGGGAAACACTGAGTCACAATTTATAAAGCCAGATGGTTGAAGTGTGTGTGTGTGTGCGTGTGTGTGTGGGCGTGTGTGCGCGTGTGTGTGTGTGTGTGTGTGTTTGTGTGTTTTATGTTTCCTTGCAAACTAACTACACACCTTGGGAGGCTCTTAAGCAACAAAGTAAAAAAACTTAAAACCGCTTTGTGTAGAAGTCAATCAGAGGCAGAACTTTGGTTCGAGCCGACTGTTTGACAAGTAGAGCAGACTTTGCTTTATATGATATTTTAAAACTTCATACAAGTGTTTACAAACCGACACAAGAACAGGCGAACTAAACGGTTTTAAATGTCCACGATAGTTATAATCAACAATCAAAGCTAGCAGCTTTACTGAAGCACAGTTTCTGTTGTGTTGAAGATTTTTTTTAGAAGTTTTGCAGAATTTTGTCCACTACCAATTTCATTGGTACTTTATACTGCGACTCTATTTTTGAACGTTTCCTTTTGTACGTCGCTGAATTTCTACAACTTCTTTGTCGCTCTTTTCTTTGTTTTTCTTTTAATTTCAAACTCTAAACACAGGAATGTAAGACAATCTGAGGTTCCGTTAAAGTAGACGTGAGTAGTGGAGACGGAAATGGTGAATTAATGCTATCCCGACGTGTGAGTGCACATACTTCATGCCACACCTGCCAACTTCCAGGAATGGTGTGTGGTTTGAATTTTCTCGATAATCTTGCTCATAAAATACTTTTAGTACCAAAACAATACTTTTGAAGATACCTTACTCTAAGACATTTAAACTCCTCACCCTTGTCTTTTATCGAGTTCTCAAATATAGGATGTCGTCTGAACTTTGTCTCAATAGAATATTAAGTCTTAAACTGGCAACAATCTAAGAAAACAAGATTCTGAAACTCTCCAGATATATGATGCCATCTTTTTTCTTTTCTTTTTTTTTTTTTTTTACACCTGACAGTTGGATGTTCGCTGCTGAGAACACATTTCAGCTGGTAACAAAAGGTATTGGGATTCAGTACCCGGCCTGAGGCGTGACATGATGTGACGTCTCAGTGTTCTCTACGAGGAAAAAGTAACCAGCATGTAGGATAAGTGTTCAGGAGGACACGTGTTCATCCACTGTGGGAGGTTTTTTCTTAGAGAACGAGCTTCTCTGTTTGCAGATTTGATTGTGAGAAATTGAGTCAAGATGTTGGCCCTTTTTTTTTTTTTTTAGAAAAACACAGTGGACAAAAACGGAGCAAAGAGAACTAGAGAGGGACAATAAAACATGTCAGGGATCATGATGGGATCCTGAATCACTGTTGTTTCATTTACTCCTCTGTGTTCAGCCTGAGGCCTGAGGGAGTTGACGTCAGTCCCTTTCCCCTCGCTGTCTCCAGACTCCGGCAGTTCCCACAACTGTTTCTGCACAGCTGAGTCATACCGCCACACACACACACACACACACACACACGCACACACACACACACGCACACACACACACACACACGCACACACACACACACACACACTTCAACCACACCCCTTACAGGGCAATTTGTGAAAACACTGAGTTCTTAAATTACAACATCCATAACAACCAGACTGGAGTTGAACTTTGAATCGATCCTCTCGGGGGTTGAAACCTTACAGCTCCACATCTGTTCACGTTATTAGTGCAGTTGGTCACAGCGGGCATTGAACCCCCAACCCCTTGGCAGTGTTAGTGCCTTGCTCCACGGAGACTTGCAGCATCAGCTCTGCTCTCCGTCGAGTGTAACGTCTCCATTGAAATAAAGCGTCTGGCAGCTCCTTCCCTCTCCGTGTTATGTCCGACATAAAGGCGGACTCGGGTTTCTCAGATGGATTAGTGGAACGATGTGGAGGCGGGCAGGCGTTGGTGATCCTAACGATCGCGTTAGCTCTGCTTTGCCAACAGCTTTGAAGCAGCGAGAGAGCAGAGGTTCAGATTTCATGACTCGGACCATTAAAAACACCCCCCGGAAAAAAAAAAATGAAGGGACACTGGATTGAGTTTGGTGACTGTTGGAGCTGGCTTGAACAAAAGCATAAACACGAGGAGGAGCTTGCTGTGTTTTTATGAACTCTGCGTCTAACCATGATGGTTTTTGAGTGCCAAGAGCTACTGATGGCTGGCTTTTTGTGCCAGATTCTGTCTCAAACCAGCGTTGTTCTGCTCACATGAGCACATGTGTTTCCCAGACAGCCACTGATTTGCATTTACTTAAGTACACCATGAAAGTCAACTAGCAGAGACTTTAAACTTGCAGCAGAAAACTAATTTATTTATGTTTCACTCCGCTGGTGGCGAGGCCCCGAGGCCCCGAGGCCGCTGATGTTGGTCCGTTGCAGAGCAAAATGTCTCGACTGTCCTGGTTTGCATGAAATCTGCTGTAGATGCTGCTGCATGTTTGCAGATGACGGCTGCTGATGATTTTGGTGACCGCTGACCTTTTCTCTACTACTGGCAAGCCTCTAAGATCAGCTAAACCCTCTGTATGTTGTTTATCTGCCAAACACGTTTGTAATTTGGGGTTTAATGAACAGGGGGTTTGGTTCTCATAGCCAGTTCTGTTCGGGATCCATTTCAAGGTTTTAACTCCAACTCTAGTAGTTTACACTGCAGCCTCATAAGAAACATTAGCAGGGAATTTGTTTTTGGTAAAAGGACATTATCAGGGTGTTGTGATTCAATGCACACTTCAGCTTAACTCTCATTCTCTGCTGTATTTTAATTCAACTAATTAAATGCTTACTGTGATGGATTATCTATCTGGAACATGTTTTGAGTTTGCCAGTTAAATGACGTGAAACCAGGAGCTGCCTTAACTAAACTAAATTGGCTAAAACCTGCAAAAATTTTATAAATTTGTACTTTAAATGTGTCAACAGAGTAAAAACGAAAACGTTTTCCCCTTTGAATTAGATTTTTTTTTCTCAAAAAGTATAGAAAGAAAGAGACAGTCGGGAGTCTGAGAGTGGAAGTTGTGGTCTGGACCATAATGGTGGAGCGGGAGGAGGGGGAGGAGAGGATTTTACAAACGGGAAGGAGGGAAGATTGGCATCATGTAGTAACTCAGAGAATGAAAACACACAACGGCCACAAAGCGATCCAAATGATCGGCCGCATGAAACCCGGCTCTTATCCTCTGACAGGGACTTTCTTTGCTTATCAGCGTCTAAATTTGGATTCCCATCAGCCTCTGTTTGAAAATCACAAAGTTTGCAGAGCTTCAGAAGAATGCACATAAACACAGCCTTCCGCTCCGAATCGACCACACTGGAACAGTTTGGAGGAGCGGGGTTGTGGTTCCCCTCGCTCTGTTTGTTATGATGAAAGTTTGGGTATCAGAGGCAGAGATTCCTGCAGGAAAAGCAATTATTCAAAATATCCCATGTTGTTTATCTGCAAGGGACGGTGTTTTGTGCTGCGTACAGATCTTCATAAACACTCTCACATCGTCTGCAAAGAACTGTGTGCGATGGACATGAAGACAAGAAGATGGCTGGATAAACAGAGACAGAGTGACTTCTGTTCTCCGCCTCCGATAAACACCTCCGTGAGGCGAGATGTGTGTCTGGGTCAGAAGAGCAACAAACTGAAGTCTTTGCCCACATCAACCAAACACATGCATGGAATTATGGACCAGACTCCAAAAGACTCCAAATGTCTGGAAGGACATCAGTGACTTCTTCACAGAATGAGCTGTCCAGACATGAACATGTACTGTTACAGTACTACAGTGAAATACTGTGTCTTTGTGTGTTATAAATATCAAGTTTGGGTAGATAGCTTTTTATCAAATTGTATGTAATTAAAAGATTGTTAAAAAGTCATAGTATTGTATGTCCTCAAAATTTCATTATAAAAAAAAATGGCATAGTATAGTATATCAGAACATATCGTAGTATTTCCTAAAATGTCATGAAAAAGTTATATTATTGTGTGTCTTAAAATGTCATTAGATAGTCATAATAGTACTTTTAGTACTATTATATCATAAATATGTCATACAATTGTCATAAAGTAATTGCAGTTTGTCCTAAATTGTCTGGAAAAAAGTCATCTAAAAAAGTCATAGTACAATATTTATTTTTTTCCATTATACGAACGCGTGTGCATGTCTATTATAGTTAGTCCTATAAATGTTGTAAAAAAGTCATAGTATGACAAATTTTCATAAAAGTCAGTATAAATGTTATAAAACGTCATAAAAAAGACAGTAATACTATGTCATTAAAGTCATAAAATGTCACAGTATAGTAGGTCATAAAATGTAATAAAAAGTCATAGTATGTCCTTAAAATGACATAAGTCATAAAATGTTCCAAAATAGCATCGTTTCTATCAAACTGGCAATTGGTTCTTTCTGACAATCACAATACTTAGAAAATATAACTTACTGGGAGCCAAAAGCCATATAACCCCAAAAAAAGAACAATTCATTGTTGCCAGTAACAAACAGACTTTTATTTCTCAAGGTCCAAAAAAACACTTAAGTGAAATGTATGAGAAAAAACACATTTTATTTATTCTTCCATCAAACTAAAAGGGGGCTGACAACTGAAATCAAACATGGTTTCACAGCCTTGCTTTGTCCTCCAATCAACAACAGGCGACATGTCACAATGTTCTTGTTGAACTCTCTTCAAGTACTTCCTTAAAAGCTTCCCCGTGGAGGAGGCCTCAAGTTTTCACTTTACAAGAACACTTCACGGGGCTCCTTTAATTACGCAGGTTTGATCTTTCAGATTGTTACAAACATGAAAACAAGATCCAGATTCTTTTCTTAATTCTTTTTTTTTTCTTCTTTTTTTTTTTTTTTTTTTTTACACTGTACAAAATGTACAAATACCAAAGAAAAAGCTGCATCCCTTGAAGAATTTCTTTTCAGTAGCAAAAGCAAAAATGTCTGCCACCATGTTGGTTTGTGTAAAAAGACCCTGCTGCAGCAAAATCTGTCTCTAACCCCCCCCCCTCCCTCCCTCCCTCCCATCCCACCCCCCCCCACACACTTACATGTTGTAGTCACAACAGGACATCATGGCACACATACCAACAAAATGACATCAAACAGACAATGTACAAAACATTTAGTTGAGGCACAAAAATGCCCAAATCCAAAAGGCAACAAAAAAATAAACTATTCTTCAAGAGCACTTTTGGCGTTAAAAATCTATAAAAAAAAAGTTGTGAGCTTACAAACCTTTGACTTGGAACAATGCTCATAAATTAAACAAAAAAAGGAATATCTTAAGGCTCTTGACGATTAAGTTAATAAATCAAATATACACAATGATTAATTAAAAAATATTTACATATCTATACAGAAACATTCTATATGGACAATTCTTCATATTGACTCAAATCCCCCTCCCTCTCCCACAAAAAAAACCCTCAAAATAAATATATTTTTCTCCCAAATTGGTCGGGTGCTGTGGTGCAACAAGCCAACAGCACATTCAAATACAAAACTCGTTCTTGAAATCAAAAAGATACTTTTCGTGCGCGTCTGCAGCACGTCCACGTCCTTAACGAAGATGTCCACAGAATCGGAGAACCAGCCAACCGCAGTGGACCGTTCGGGCCATGTGTCATAAATTAAAAACGGCAAAAGAATCCATCTTCAAACAACAGAACAAAAGAAGAAGAAGAAGAAGAACACCCAAAAAAAAAAAAGAAATAACCAAAAGTCTTCCACCACTGAGGTGGGTCTGATCTCAGAGGACCATCCAGTCGTTGGTTATACGATATACTCCATCCTGTTGACGCTGTGTGACTGCAGCCTGTTGTCCTGTTTGCTAGTCCAGTGTGGGGGTTTGCCTGTCGTATGTTGGGGGGGTCGCTCCTCCCAGTCCACCAGCGAGTACGCTGGCGTTGCCCGGGGGAACCTCGCCTTCTGCAGCCTCTTGTCCATCTCGTCCTCCTCCGATTGGCTTCCAGTGTCCGACTTCCTGCTCTTGGCGTTGACGGCGTTCTTGTCGTCGCAGAGGTGGTGATGGAGGAGCAGGTGGTGGTGGTGCTGGTGGTTCGGTGCGTTCTTCACGATGGGGTTCTTGATGTGGTTGAGCTGCTCGCGGGTGGTGCTGACGCTGTTGTGGAGGGCGTTGTTGTCCTCGGCAACCGGTGCCAGAGACGCCGAGGCCGCCGAAGCCACCCCCGCCGCCGCCGCCGCCTGCGTGCTGACCCCCGCGTGGGCGCTCTGCTTCCTTCGCCTCCTCACGAACCACAGCAACATCAAGGCGATCGCCAACGCCCAGACAACGAGCACCGCGGAAACCAGAAGGGGCACGAGGTGGTCCGCTGGACGAACAGAAGAGCGGAGGTCAGCGAACAACTCACACAATTGACAAAATAGTCCCTTTGAGTGTAAATGTAAAGCAACAGTCTGAATCTTTGGAGAATTTCTTCGCTGCTTTAGCCATTGTCAGATAAGAAGATGGATATCAGTTTCATCACTGTGCGTCTAGTAGGGAAAAATGATAGATAAATAAGTCTAGCTTAGCACAAAGACTGGAAGCAGGGGGAAACCGCTAGCCTAGCTCTATCCCTTTTTTTATTCAAAAATAAACTTAAAATCATCCATTCCGACCAAAAACATGCAGATGCAGTTTGGCCAATTAAGTGGAGGTTGAATTCCTAGATTTTTTTTCCGTGGCCATCAACCACATCACATGGGCTTAGCGCATCAAATATGCCCAGTAGATAGGCATCACACGGCCTAAGTGTGGAACTTTGGTAGATGGAGCGAGATTTAAAGCGTTCAAGAATCATATTTGGCGTCAAAAAAGCCAGTGAGTGCTCCTTATTTTGTCAAACTACAATTCCCAAAAGTCAAGAACGAAGTTTCACGCTCAAATGCGCAAGGGGGGGGGTTGCGAAACGTTGACGTTTCTCTCCGTTTAGTGGCTCACCGTTGGGGTTGTGGCTCTGTCTCCTCTGGATCCGAACCTCCGCGATGGCGCTGATGACGGTGCTGTTGGCGCTCCGCTTGCTGACCAGATCCATGATCCTGTCTGTGATTTCCTTGACAAAGGTCAGACCTCTCCTTTGGTCCTCCGTCGACTGAAATAATCAACAGAAAAAAAACTCCATTATGGTTTATCTGTGACATTTCAGTCTAAATAAATGCTTATGTTGGTACCCTCTAATCACTGATTCATGCAAAACAATAAGTCATGAAAGCTTTTCCATTCCCAAGAAAAAAAAGAAAAAGAAATCATCTGGCACACTGAATGCATTTAATTTTTCTGGCTGCAGCAACAGCGGTTTGAAACAGTTTAACTAATTTTAAGCCTTCTCGTTGCGGTAGTGTTGTTGCTCTTATCTCCGGATTCTGTCTCCTTTTCCATTTAATAATCCCAGACTTTTTGGTAAATGTCAGTGTGATCTACTGGAAAAGCGAGGAACTCATAACCGGATCACATTGGCCGACGACCACTTCATAATCTTTACACTGCGGAGTTTTGTTCCACGCGTCCCAACACCCAGAAAAGGACCTTCGGGGACCAGACGTGACTCACGATGGCTACGTGGATCTCCTTGTTGGAGCTGAGCGACGGCTCGCAGGTCATGGAGATGGACGAGTCGGAGGACAGATTCTTGACGACGTAGAGGCTCCTGAGCTCACGGCAAACCTGCTCCACCGTCACACCCTGTAAACACCACACCAGAGGAACTCCATCAGCACCCAGCATGGAGGTATGACGCAATTTGTACCCCAAATGGAAACACCCTAAAATAAGGAGACCATTTCTACTAATTAGTAATGGTCTACTAATACTAACTTTTGTTTTCTGCCCAGTCTGCGAATAAAAGTTGGACGGAGACAATGTGAAGAAGGTGGACGGAGGAAAACCAAACTGACCATTGCCATGATGTCCTTGTTGAAGGTGAAGGTGACGTTGGCACAGCTGCTCTCCGAGTGACACCTGGCTGTGGGCGGGGTTCGGTGGGCTGGGCTAATGCACTCCGCCTGAAGATACAACACATTATACGTTTAAACTACAGAACAGTGCTTTAAAATAGATCCGCCTCTACCAATCCTGCAATAATGAGGACTTTTGACACTTTGACTACTGTTGTACTTTCACTTTTCGGGGTAATGAGTATTCTTACAGACTTTTGCATCTCTGCCTCCATCCATTAAGCCAATAACATCACTACTATCTTCAGATACGTCATGTTGTTGTTCATCATATCATTGTGATTAAGTAGTCAAAACTTAACTTAAAACTGCGTTGTCTACATTTAGCATGCTTTTGCGAAACAACTAAATAAAACAATTGAGTACTAAAATCTTCAATACAAATCTAAATAATACATGCAATTCTTATGCAGAAGAAGAAGAAGAAGAAGCTGGAAGAACAAGAACCTAGAAGAAGAAGAACAAGAAGAACCTGGAAGAAGAAGAAGAAGAAGAAGAAGAAGAAGAAGAAGAAGAAGAAGAAGAAGCTGGAGGAAGAAGAAGAAGAAGAAGAAGCTGGAGGAAGAAGAAGAAGAAGAAGAAGGAAGAAGAAGAAGAAGCTGAAGGAAGAAGAAGAAGAAGAAGCTGAAGCTGAAGAAGAAGAAGAAGAAGCTGAAGAAGAAGAAGAAGAAGAAGAAGAAGCTGAAGAAGAAGAAGAAGAAGAAGCTGAAGAAGAAGAACCTAGAAGAAAAAGAACCTAGAAGAAAAAGACGAAGAAGAAGAAGCTGAAGAAGAAGAAGAAGAAGAAGAAGAAGAAGAAGAAGAAGAAGAAGAAGAAGAAGCTGAAGAAGAAGAAGAAGAAGAAGAAGAAGAACCTAGAAGAAGAAGAAGAAGAAGAAGAAGAAGAAGAAGAAGAAGAACCTAGAAAAAGAAGAAGAAGAAGAAGAAGAAGAAGAACCTAGAAAAAGAAGAAGAAGAAGAAGAAGAAGAAGAAGAACCTAGAAAAAGAAGAAGAAGAAGAACCTAGAAGAAGAAGAAGAAGAACCTAGAAGAAGAAGAAGAAGAACCTAGAAAAAGAAGAAGAAGAAGAAGAAGAAGAACCTAGAAGAAGAAGAAGAAGAAGTAGTTTTACCTTCGTGCAGACGATCCTCCCGTTGTGACAGCGACACTTGTTGCAGTCTTCGTCCCATCTGCTTCCATCCAGAGCCACCAGGCCTCCGACCACACAGGGCCTCCCCACCGCTGCAGCACAAAGCCACCGTCAGCACAAAGCCACCGTCAGCACTCGACTGACTGATCCAACGCTAACTATCATTTTTCTTTCTCCTTGATTTGATTTCTAAAATCGTGTAGATCTATAAAATAAACATGTGTAATCACGTCTCTGCTTTGTAACAAGACGCGTTGGCGGCAATTACCAATTTATTAGAATATTTAGTCGCCGTTTCCTTTTTTTGATTAATTCGGTTAAATTGGTGTAATAACTGTCAGATGGTGATTCGTTACATGGACAGTGAGTTTTGTCTCCCCGTGGTTAATGTGATGGTGAAGATAATGTCTCAGAAGGGTTGTTACGGTACGAGGTACTCAAGCGGTATGAAGTACATGAGCAGCTTTTACCTTCCTGGCAGCGGGGCCCGGTTCTCCCTGGAGGACAGAGGCAACGGAAAGCGTTGATTTCATCCACGCAGGTGGAGCCGAAGGAGCAGGGCGACGACTGGCACTCATTGATATCTAAACGAGACGAGTGGCAAGTTATTATTATTATTATTATTGCCCCCCCCGCTGAAATATGAATTGCATTTCATTGTCTTGTCTGAGAGCTAAAGTAAGGCAGAAGGGGAATAATAAAAATGGCAGCAGATGAGAGGAGTGATAGAGGGAGAGAAGGTCAAAAGGTCAACACTCACTGATCCTGCAGTCTGGGCCGGCGAACCCCGGAGCGCATTCACATCGATACCAGTTGTCTCCATCGACACAGGTACCACTGTTGTAACTGCGGGACAGAGAGGATGCTTTTTTTTTTTAGGGGAAATTACAAGCATTTTACATTTTAAAACTGTAGATCGCAACAAAAATAAATCAACAACCCTGGGCTAACTGAGCTGGAGGCCTCATACGGAGTCCTATTTTTATAGTGCAGCAGTCTGCACTCAAAATGTCATTAAAAAAAGTCATAGTACGTCATAAAAACCTTAGTATAGTATTGTTTGCCATAAAAACAATTATAAAAGTCATAGTAGAGTATATCATAAAAATGTCAATACAAATAGTCATAGTATAATGTCATTAAAATTCATAGTATAGAATGTAATTTCATATACCATTTTAAAAAAGAAAAAATAATATAACAGTATTACATAAAAAATAAAATGCCATAAAACGGTCAGAAAAAGTGATACGAATAAAAAAAAAAGCAAACATGGTAGATATGTCATGAAGAATAAAAGTAAAAATAATTCATAGTATAGTATGTTGAAAAACAGTTTTAAAGTAAAGAGCATAGTATGTCATAAAAATGTCATAACACAGTATGCCAAATGAAATGTCATGAGTTGTAAAAAAAAAAAATGATAATACAAAAATTCATAGTATTCTACGTTGTACAAAATGTATCAGCAAAGTATGGCATAAAAAAGTAAAAGTAAAGTATGCCATAAAAAGAAATAATAGAATGTCATAAAAGAAGTCAAAGGAGATAATAGTACCAATAATAATAATAAAAGTAATTAGCTTTATTTATGTAGCACTTTTCAAAACAAAGGTTACAAAGTGCTTTACAAGATAGAAATGGCATATATATATTTATTTTTTTATTTTATTTATATATATATATATATATATATATATATATATATATATATATAAATGGTATATGTACATCAGTGCGTGTTGAACTCACCAGGGATGAGGACTGCAGTCGTTGGCATCTGAAAAATAAAGAAAGAAAATCTTAGACTCACCGTGTTCGTCACATGACGCAGGTTTGAATCTCTTCAGCCCGACTCTGGACTACGATATGAAATATCTGAACCCACAACATCTGAGCCCTCTGACAGGGCAATGCTTTGTCTCAACAACTACTGAACGGATTGCAATCAAAGTTCAGAAACGGACATTCGTGGTCACCAGAGGATGGATCCTTTTCTTAAAGCTACACATTTGGTTTTCTCAACAACAAGAAACCAACGTCTCATCAGCATCAGAGCTATTACATAGTAAATAAGTAATAGTAGTTTTTCTCACTCATATGTTGCACATACCTTTATTTAAATTTTCTAATTTTCTAATTTTTATTTTATTTATTATTTTATTATATACTGCATAATATAAACTATATTTCTATATTGTACATACACAATGTATGTATATCAGGCATCTTGGGCACAACATTTTTCTTTGTATGAATAAAAGTTCTCTCTTCTCTTTTGACATAACATCTAAATGTTAGCATATTAACGTGCATACAATTAGCATGTTAACATACTTAATTAAAGCATATTACCAAACATGCAGTTAACATGCAAACAAGAGTCCCTTTCAAATTACTGAAGTTCTGTTTTTCATGAGGGTCTTTGTCCGCATACTTCCTTTTTAAATGATTAAATTTAGCATGTTAACACGCTAACATTTGTTACATTCTGAAGGTAGTTAAACCATTTCAATATGAATTTGACAGATTTTAGCATATAATGCGACACTCACAAGACCATCTCTTCACACGTAGCGTGAACCTTTAAAATGTGACACCTCGTCTTAAGTTCTGCGGACTAGGCTCGTTGATGTGCAGTGACTCACTGTGGCTGCAGGTGGCGCCCTCCCAGCCCTCCTTACAGAGGCAGCTGAACGAGCCTCCATCCACCACACAGGTTCCTCCGTTCTCACAGGGACTCGGCAGACAGCTGCTGTTCTTCGCTGTAGACACAAAGCCGGCTGTTTTTTTTTTTTTTTTTTTCACTGACACTTTCAAAAATAACTAAAATAAACGGCGTCATGTGATGCTGACCGATGTTACAGGTGGCGCCCTCCCAGCCGGTAGCACACAGACACTTGAAGGCGTCTCCTTCGTCGTAGCAGGTTCCTCCGTTGTTACAGGTCGCCTCGTCGCACTGGCTCTCTCCTGGGAATGAAACAAAATTTAAAAAAAAAAACAGCGTGTCAGAAAAATGTAACCAACATCTGGAGCAACTGGAGGGCCGGCGGTTTTGCGCGTTCTCACTTGAGTGGCAGGTCTTGCCCTTCCAGCCGTTGTTACACTCGCAGTAGAAATCGTTGACCAGATCTCGACAGACGCCGCGGTTCCGACAAGGAGCGGCGCTGCAGTCGTCGATGTCTGCACGGACAAACAAAAACATCAGAACACATCCAATATGTCTGCTACAGCTACGAGGATGACGAGGGAGGAAGAGGGGGAAGAGGAGGACGAGGGAGGAAGAGGAGGAAGATGATGATGAGGGAGGAAGAGGAGGAAGATGATGACGAGGGAGGAAGAGGAGTAAGAGCATGACGAGGGAGGAAGAGGGGGAAGAGGATGACGAGGGAGGAAGAGGAGGAAGATGACGAGGGAGGAAGAAGAGGATGACGAGGGAGGAAGAAGAGGATGACGAGGGAGGAAGAGGAGGAAGAGGATGACGAGGGAGGAAGAGGAGGAAGAGGATAACGAGGGAGGAAGAGGAGGAAGAGGATAACGAGGGAGGAAGAGGATGACGAGGGAAGAAGAGGAGGAAGAGGATAACGAGGGAGGAAGAGGAGGAAGAGGATAACGAGGGAGGAAGAGGATGACGAGGATGACGAGGGAGGAAGAAGAGGATGACGAGGGAAGAAGAGGATGACGAGGGAGGAAGAAGAGGATGACGAGGCAAGAAAAGGATGACGAGGGAAGAAAAGGATGACGAGGGAGAAAAAGAGGAAGAGGACGACGAGGGAGGAAGAGGATGACGAGGGAAGAAGAGGATGACGAGGGAGGAAGAAGAGGAAGAGGACGACGAGGGAGGAAGAGGACGACGAGGGAGGAAGAGGACGACGAGGGAGGAAGAGGATGACGAGGGAGGAAGAGGACGACGAGGGAGGAAGAGGAGACGAGGGAGGAAGAGGAGGAAGAGGACGACGAGGGAGGAAGAGGAGGACGAGGGAGGAAGAGGAGGACGAGGGAGGAAGAGGAGGACGAGGGAGGAAGAGGAGGACTCACTGTTCTGGCAGGTCGGTCCGTCCCAGCCGTCAGCACAGATACACTGATACTGACTGACTTTATCGATACACGTTCCTCCATTCAGACAGGGGGCGCTCTCACAGTCGTTGATGTCTGACAAAAAGAGGAAAGAGAAATAAAAAAAATTTAAATCATCAATTTAGTTTTTATAGAACCCTGAAGCTAATAAAATTTAAAAAAAAGTTATTGCTAGAGAGATTAAAAAACACATTGAAGTACCAGAGATACAAAACAACACATACTATTTATCTTTGTACTCACTCTCGTGGCAGTATGTCCCGGTGAATCCTTCCTCACACTCGCAGCTGAACTGTCCGCCCGCGTGACTCCGACACCGCCCGTGGGGGCCACACACGTTGGACGAAATCAAACGCACCCCGCCCGGCGTGCTGTTGGACGCCACCGCGACCGTGCAGCTATCGATCACTGGGGGAAGAGACGGACAGATGCTAATTTACTTTCTCACCAGATTTGGCTGCTCAGATTAAATTCTACTCCATGTTTGTATTGTAATTATTAGGCTACGGCCAGCAGCCAGTTAGCTTAATAATAATAATAATAATAATAATAATAATAATAAATTTAATGCACTTTTCATTCATAATAATCTCAGAGTGCACAGAGCCAGTACATAGTTAAAACAGACTATATTTAAAAACATAGTTAAAACAGACTATAATAAAGAAAGAAATAGCTTAGCTTAGTCAAACAGCTAGCATGGCTCTGTCTTACAGTAACAACCCTTAACACGTTACATACTATTTGTTTGAAAACTAAAACATTTTAAACTTGTCTCTGTATTTTCTGTTTGCCTTCATAGTCTAGTGCAACTACAAACATTTGTTTTTCTTTTAGACTTCATTTAGAATTTAAGTCAGCTTAAAAGTTTGAAGACGCTCAGGCAGATTTATCCGGTAATTTTTCAAAAATAAAAACATCTTTAAAACCGCGATAATAAATCTAATATTTTTTTTTCATTCATTCTTTCTGTGGAATATCATATTTATTACGTCATATTTAAAAAATCGCCCACACCTTGAAAATATCGTCTTACACGAAACCGGTCCGTGGCGCAAAAAAAAAAAAAAAAAAAAGGTTGAGGACCGCTGCCTTAAATTATCAAATAAAATGTAGCGGAGTAGAAGTAGAAAGCAGCAGAATATGCAAATACTAAAAGTACAAATACAAAGTAACTGAGAATTGTGCTCAAGTAAAGAACTTGAGTAACTGGTGAGCAACAACGCCGGACACGAACGCCGAGTGAACATGGGGTGGACGTGAACCTTTGCAGGGCGTCGTGCGGCAGTGGTCCCTCAGGTGCGAGCAGTTCTTGCCCTCGAAGTCGTCGGGACACGTACAGACGTATTCCGCCGCCAGGTTGAAACACTGGCCTCCGTTTTGACACGGACTGTGGAGGCAGTAATCGATATCCAACTGTGGACAGGGAGAACAATTCAGCGTGAAACGGCGCTCGGCATTTCTCCCGTTTCTATGGACACCCTGCACAATGCGCGTCACCATGGTAACCGCCTACAGATCGCCAACAGACCGCCGAGAGGAATGTCAGGATACAAGTTTAACTAGATTTATTATATTCTAGTGGGTGTGTGGTTGGATGCTACAACGGCGTATTACAGCCATTGCAGATGAAATATGTTTTTTGATTATGGAGGGAGAGGGGGATAAACTTCCGAGAATAAATTTGAATGTTGTTTTAGATTGTTAAGTCATACATCTGCAAGGAAAAGCTCCTCGCTAAAACAAATTTAGCCAACGTCTGAATTTTGCAGAGCCTAAAGTAGTGCTATTATGGTATGGATGGCCTCTGATCGAGGATATTATTTATTTATTTATATATAAATATAAATAAAAATATATAAATAAAAATATATTAAAAAATATATATATATATATATATATAAATATTCAAGAGAACTTTGTATGTTTTTTCTCATAAATTTACCACTTTAACCTCAGAGAATATCAATGTTTTTTCCCCAAGTTACTTCTCTGAATATAACCCCCCTCTCCAGGCTCTGTACGTTTGTTTTGTTGGGTTTTCTTGAAACTACAATGGCTCTAGTTCTGCATCATATTTAAGTTTTTATCCTTTTTTTTTTGTTTGTTTTTTTACATGTTCAGATGTATGTTGTCCGCAACAGAGACAAATAAGATATAGTTTCACTGTTTGTGCAATGTTAGCTACCAAGTCAGCATAGCTTTACAAACTATATATTGATTTGTTCATTTAAAATTTAAAATGTTAATTAATTAAAGAATTGAAAAAATGTCGCATCTTGTGAACAAACCAGGTCAGTTTGTAGAAATAAAACTACACTTCCCGTTTCTATTAACCGTATCTTAGCGACCGCTCACCTGACAGCGACTTCCAGAGAAACCGGGTGGACACAGGCAGTGGAAGCCGTTGACTTCGTCGTGGCAACGGCCGCCGCTGAGGCACGGCCCGCTGGCGCACTCGTCCACGTCTTTCTCGCAGTGTTCGCCGGCGAAACCCAGAGCGCACACACATTTATAACCGTTCACCAGGTCCTGAGAGAGAAAATGTTCCGTTACTATTTCTAAAATTATATTTATATTTTCAAATCGAGCACCAGTTTTTAGCGACTATATTTTGCTGGTTTTTGCTAGCCAGCCGTTACGCTACCATGTGGGATGTAGCTTGATTGAGTACGCTAATTGAGTTTTAATTAGCCTATTTTCATTCATTCTCAATTGTATAACATTTTTTATAAATTAGTTGTTCACTTTAAGCCCCAAGCTGACGATGTGGGCTGTGTCTGTATACTTGGGGCTTAAAGTGAACAACTAATTTATAAAAGAAATTTTCAAAGTGCCTTTGCACAAGAGGTAACTTGCGAGCTAACGCTAGCCTACGCTAGCTTACGAACCACATGGCACAATTCACACTGTAAGTATTAGCTTCTAGCTCTTTGTCAAACTAAGCATGATGTTCAGGGAAGTGAGAGTACCTTTACGTTTTTATCAAATTAGTCTTTTATGTTTTAAAATCTGCACACATATTTACACAAAAAAAAAAAACAGGCTAGTTTCAGTTAAAAATCTGATTTTGTGACCCTGAACCATAAATACTGTAAATCAAACTGGGCTGTGTATGTTGACCATGCACACACTGTCAGATAATGCTTCTAGTGTAATGTAATCTGGCTCCCATCAGTAAACAATAAACCATTGTGAGATGAAGAATGGCAAAAAAAAAAAAAAAAGGAGCAATCAGCGTTTGAAAAGAACGAGGACAGACTGTTTATATTCTGTTGGGAAATGAGAAAGTTTGGAGAAAACTGATCTGCTGTTGTCATGGACACACACACACAAGCAAATACACAGTCATGTCTCTGTCCTACATCCATGGCTCAGCGTTTATAGTTGTGTGTGTGTGTGTGTGTGTGTGCGTGCGTTGCAGCAAGAAAAAGGCCTGAAAACAAACTCCGACTAGGAAGCGTGTGAATGAACTGAAGCTCACCTTGCATGTCGCTCCGTTTTGACACTGACTTCGACAGTCGTTGATATCTGCAGAAAAGAAAATCTATTTTTTTAATGAAGTTTTAAAAAAAGCAAAGTATACAGAAAACGGTTTTCCTGCAGATGAGCGGTTTGTTGTGGAGGTTTTGATTCTTCCCGCTTCGACCTGGAGAATAAACTGCCTGCTGCACTCTTCCTCTGTCTATTTCTTTTTCTATATTTTAGAGCTTATTATCAGACTTTTGAATCTTATTGCCAACAAACCTTGTTTATCTATAAACACAATTGTTGTTTTATTTAATCTCCTGTTCTTGTTGGATGGGAAACTATTATTAAATGATTTAACCGTTGTGTTTCATTTGTAAATCCAGACACCTGATCACTTGATCAAACTAAGTTTCAAAACAAAAGTTTCAACCCAAATAAAGATTATTGTTATTGCTGCTGCTGGTTGACCGTCCCATCTCCTCCTCGCTACACATTGTGATTATTATTGTTGTTGTTGTTGTTGTTGTTGGAGCGTCTCACTCACTGGTGTCACAGTTCTGGCCCGTCCAACCTGGGACGCACTCGCAGAAGTATCCTCCGATCAGATTTCGGCAGGAGTTGGCGTTGGCGCAGGGGCCGTCGTCACACTCGTTGGCATCTGAAGCAAAACGACAAACAGAATAAAAACAGGTTAGAGGGAGAAAGCAGGAGTTTACAGATGAATTTTTTATATGATGCTTCTTTGCTCAATGTTATATAACTTTTAAACAATTTTAAAATAGTTTTTCTTTATTTAATAAATATATATATATAATATAGAAATGGCAGACAAATAAATAAATATAATATAGAAATAAAATAAAATAAAAATTAATTATTATTATTATTATTATTATTATTATAATAATAATAATAATAATATATATATATATATATATATATATAAATAAATAAAATAAAAAAATAAATATATATATGCCATTTCTATCTTGTAAAGCACTTTGTAACCTTTGTTTTGAAAGTGCTACATAAATAAAGCTAATTACTTTTATTATTATTATTATTGGTACTATTCATATTTTAACAATTGGCCTATCCTGTAAATGCCACAGCGGCTTCTTTTCAGTAAAAGTTATTTTAGCCTAAAATGACGCTTCATTAGCTTTTCATTGTTTAACAAGTCAATGAACAACCGAGGAAGCAGATGTCAAAGGTCGGGAGGAGGAACGGGAACAGATGGAACAAATATCCTGAGTCACTAAAAGGATGAATTTTGAGTCTGGCCTTCAGTCGGTCAGCAGGAGGAAGGACTGAAAGCAGTGGATGCGTCTAGAATCATTCACTAGTGGACTTCCAAAATCGAGGGCTGGCCGAGCAAACTAACTAGCCACATCTAAAGGTTGAGGAGCAAGCGGCTGCTGGTCGGCGGAGGATTAGCGCTGCGGTGCGGCGGTCCGGGGCGCTAATCCTCCAAACCACGACCACTCCTCCCCGAGATCATCCCGGTGAGAAGGTTTAAAAAAAAAAAAAAAAAAAAAAAAAAAAGGAGTCTCTCAGTGAGAGGAGCTGAATGAAGGACGGAGCTCTGACTTGCAGGACTGAAAACGCCCCGAAGAGGAAACTGATCCCCACAAATGGAGGAGATGAATCATCGCTGAAATAAAGCTTTCCTAAAACAGCTCTGGTTCTGAGTTAAAGGAGGACCAACCGATGAGGCAGGTCTTTCCGGTCCACTGAGGCGGACAGGTGCACCTGAAACCGTTCACCAGGTCCTGACAGGTTCCTCCGTGGCTGCAGGGGTTCACCAGACACTCGTCCACATCTGAGACGGAGACAAAGTCCACAAGTTCATGAGGCTTCAGAGGGGATCTGATGAAAGGACGAAGGTTTCCGGGAGGAGGGGGGGGGCGGGGCTTACCGTTGGAGCAGGAGGGTCCGGTCCACCCGGGGGCGCAGCGACACTCGAAACCCTGACTGGTCTCCACACAGCGTCCTCCCCCCAGACAGGGGTCGGACAGACAGGCGCGGTCCGCTGAGACAGAGGGAACATGCATTCAGTCAGATCAGTGGGCAAAGAAATAAAAAAAAAAAAAACCAAAAAAGGCATAATTAAGGATCTTGAATATAGATTAATTTATTCTTCCAAGGCTTTAACACAAACTAGACCTTCGACTCTTCCTCGTGTTAACTACACACGCCATGTATTTTTATTGTTCAAGATCATTTGTGCATAAATTTAACGCGAGTGAACGGTTTTTTTTTTGTGCGGTTTAATATCGTTCGAGTTGTTTATTTCTTGCATATTCCGCGTGTATGATTTGTGTGTATATTTCATTACTCCGTGAAAAGCATCGCGCCGTGTTAACTGCGAGCAGCGTCCGCTCACACTGTAACCATGGAGACGGACAAAACAATCCCCTGGCTCACGTTTGCCAATAAAGAAAACATCTGAACGTGAGGATCACGAGGTAAGAACTGAATTATGAGTAGCCTATGAGTTGTGTATTGTGGCATTAACAAAAACATCGTAAGAGAAAAATGAAATTTTTGAAAGGAAATGATAAAAGCAAGTATAGCAAAAACCATGAAACATAAATATAGAATAAAATTACAATTACAATAACAAATATGTTCAATATAGCCAAATTAAAATAACTGGAATTATTGACATTTAGACATACCACTGTCATGAAAAAGAGAAGCGTTAAAAATGTTAAACGGTTCATCCTCTGAGGAGCAAGACTCTTTATTTTGTCATATTCATTTTAATCCCGTTGTAAACATGAAGTTCTGATAACAGGGTTGAACACTGGTGGTGGTGCCTTGCTGCTGGGTGGGGGAGGGGGGGGGGGGGGGGGAGAATTGAACACGCGGACTCCTCTCACCTCTGTGACAGTTGACCCCCGAGAAGCCGTCGGGGCAGGAGCAGTGGTACTTGTCGGGTCCCGTGTTGCTGCAGGTTGCTCCGTTCACACACGGCTGCAGCGTCGCACACGTGTTCAGATCTGCAGACGTTCACATTTTAATGCTCCGGACAATCAGGTTCACAAGATAAAGGTTCTCTCATCTGTGTGTTCTAGAGATAGATGTTCCTTCTGGTGTGTTCTAGAGATAGATGTTCCTTCTGGTGTGTTCTAGAGATAGATGTTCCTTCTGGTGTGTTCTAGAGATAGATGTTCCTTCTGGTGTGTTCTAGAGATAGATGTTCCTTCTGGTGTGTTCTAGAGATAGATGTTCCTTCTGGTGTGTTCTAGAGATAGATGTTCCTTCTGGTGCGTTCAGAGCACCCTCCTGTTCTCTGAAGACTTGACAGTGTCCGAGTGTTTCTCTGTGTATGTGTGTAGGTGTGTGTGTCCGAGTGTTTCTCTCTCTCTCTGTGTGTGTGTGTGTGTGTGTGTGTGTGTGTGTGTGTGTGTGTCCCCGAGTGTTTCTCTCTCTGTGTGTGTGTGTGCCCAAGTGTTTCTCTCTGTGTGTGTGTGTGTGTGTGTGTGTGTGTGTGTGTGTGTCCGAGTGCTTCTCTCTCTGTGTGTGTGTTTCTCTGTGTGTGTGTCTGAGTGTTTCTCTCTCTCTGTGTGTGTGTGTGTGTGTGTGTGTGTGTGTGTGTGTGTCCGAGTGTTTCTCTCTCTCTGTGTGTGTGTGTGTGTGTCCGAGTGTTTCTCTCTCTCTCTCTCTGTGTCTGTGTGTGTGTGTGTGTGTGTGTGTGTGTGTGTTTCTCTCTCTCTCTCTCTGTGTGTGTGTGTGTGTGTCCGAGTGTTTCTCTCTCTCTCTCTGTGTGTGTGTGTGTGTGTGTGTGTGTGTGTGTCCGAGTGTTTCTCTCTCTCTGTGTGTGTGTCCGAGTGTTTCTCTCTCTCTGTGTCTGTGTGTGTGTGTGTGTGTGTGTCCGAGTGTGTGTCCGAGTGTTTCTCTCTCTCTCTGTGTGTGTCTGTGTGTGTGTGTGTGTGTCTGTGTCTGTGTGTCTGTGTGTGTGTGTGTGTGTGTACCTTTGTCACACAGCTGTCCTCCATAGTTGGTGTCACAGAGACACTGCCAGGGCTCCACACAGCTGCCGTGAACACATCCGGGATGAGGGATACACTGATCACAGTACTCCCCCTGCCAGCCGTACAGACACCTGAGAGACAAACACAAAAACTATTTGATAACATTTAATTGACCAGGAGTTTCATCTACAGCGGAAAGAAAACTAATCTAAACAAAATAGTTTAAATTAAAATGGATTAAAACACATTTTGATGATTTAATCTACTTTTTAGGCTGTGATTTCTACATAATACTGTATATTTTCTGTGATTTTAATACATTTTTGTAAATGTATTTTGATTTATGCTGCTAGGGTTTTAGATCGGGGTTAAATAAAAGAAGAAATAAGGAGATAAAAAGGGGAGATTCCCCCGATGAATAGGGCAAACATTTCACCATGAAACCTCCACAATTGATTACTTACATTAAAGACAATAATCTTTTTGTACGACATATTTTCTGGAAGTTTATGTTTTAATATGCAAATGATACACCAATCAAATATGACCTAATTTTGAGGAAACTGCCTTTAAATATACGTATTGTAAAATTACATACATTTGGAAGACATTACAGGTGAATAGGGTAAAAAAAAGAATCAATAGATATCACCATGAAACTTCCCCAATTGATTTATTACAGCAAGACAATAATTTTTTGTATTACACGTCTTCTGAATTTTTAAGTTTAAATATGCAAATGAGGAATTATCTAATTTCAACTTAACAGATAGACAAAGTAGTAAAATAAACACCGAAATGTGTATTTTGGAAGACAAAAAAAAATATATAAAAATTGACCAGCGCATGAGAAACCATGTTTCTCAGGTGTCTCCCCTTAAAATAAAAAAAATCTATTTATCATGAATGAAATAAATAAAAAAAATCAACTCCTGAAACAGTTGCTGAAAAGCTGAAAGAGCCTGATGAAGATTACAGTTTGACTCCAGTTGAGGACGTCAGTCTCACGTCTCCCCGTCTTTGTCTCTACGTCGCCATCAAAGACAGAAAGACAGAAAAGCTGCGGCGCTCGTGTGTTTTGTGTGTTTTGTGTGTTTTGTGTGTTTTGTGTGTGTTTTGTGTGTGTGTGCCGGTTCTCACTTGCACTCTCCGGGAACTTTACAGGATCCGTGTTCGGTGCTGCAGCCCTGCCTGCAGATCGCTGCAGAAAGAAAGAAAGAAAGAAAGAAAGAAAGAAAGAAAGAAAGAAAGAAAGAGAGAGAGAAAGAAAGAGAGAGAGAGAGAGAGAGGGAAAGAAAAGAAATGTGGGCAAATGCGGCTCACGGGAGTCTCCAGTTTTACCACGAGCACTTGAACGCACCAGCAGGAAAGGCTTCCCGGCTCCAAGCGGCATCGCTCAGTTTCAAGTTCTCTTTTTATTGACTTTCATAGAGAGAGTACACAAACTGAATTAACATCGTGTGAACATGAAGACCAATAAATAACTGAAATAAAACCTAGAAACTCAGACATTAGGACACTAAAGATTAGCTCTGAGGTTGAAACTAATAATCTAAAAATAATCCATTGTGTCCCGTTCTCTAATGGGTTTGCATGACGTTGAAAAATGTTTCTTATAAAAAATAATGTTATTTTAGACTGATATTGCAATTGCAGCATGGCTCACGATATTAGAGGGAATGATGAATATTATTCTCATCACTATTCTCATTTTCATTGAAAAAAAAAAAAAAAAAAAAAAAGTAAAAATGATTATGTTGGGATTTTTAGGGGGATCTGTTCCAAACACTGAGAATACGATGAGTAGACCCGGACATCTCTGCAGCATCACAATGTTGAATACATTTTATTTATTTTGACACATTTTGGCTTTTATATTGTGATTTTGATCATTTTGATCTGCAGCCCTTATAAATATCTTACAGCAGGTCGGCCATTTCTTTGTTTTGGGTTTCTTTCGGACCACCATAATAGTTCCTCAAGTCAGCCAAACATTTTTCTGAGCGTCACAAACAACTTTTTTTAGTAGCAGAATTTGATCAATACGCTCCGATAACATTTGGAAAGTCTAGAGAACCAGATGATTAAATCATTTTATCCCATTCATGCGTGCAGGGACGTATAGTTTTGATATGACCTCGATAAGTGTATTTTAATACATCTGCCTTGAAGGAAGGAGAATACATTAAAAAACGGCTCCGACACGATTTATAACAATATTATATTTAATGGGCTAAAACTGTCCAGAGTTCTCATGCATCAATAAAACCCTCAGAGAACTCACCAGTGTTGCAGTCTGGACCAGCCCAGCCCTCCAGGCACGTCTTGTTGCCGTTGTGGTCGCATTCATAGTGGCCGAAGAAGTCGTCCCGCGGGCGGCAGAACTTGTTGCAGCCGAAGCCGTAGTAGTGCTCGTCGCAGCTGAGGCGGACCTGGAAGTGGAACTGGGCCACGGGGCCGTTGTGCTTCAGGCTCTGCCACAGCCGGCTGGGGTTGATCATCCCCGAGTGGACGGCCTTCTCGATCACCGCCCCGCCGACGCCTGCAGACACAGCGGGTTTTAGATCGGTCAGACAGAGAAGTGACGCACATGTTTAGTTGTGTTGCAAACACAAGACTGTATATAAAAAGAAGTGGACGAGGTCACTATGACCCTGCTTTATGGTCTGTTTGACTCTAAATGGACCATAATTTACTAAATGAACATCATGCTGTATTGAAGAAGACTTGAAACTGGAGATTGAGACCATAAACTCATGTTTACTGAGGGAATAAATCAAGAGAGAAGTAGAGTCATTTTCCCATAGACTTCTATACAATCTGACTTATTTTTGCAACCAGAGGAGTCGCCCCCTGCTGGCCGTTAAAAAGTACGAGGCACTTCCGAATATACTTCACTTTTCAGAACCAGAGGTTGCTCCCTGGTTTCAAAGTAAAAATAAAGAAAGAAAAAACAACAACAACAACAACAACGACAACAACCTGCTTGTAAACTGAGAAAAACAAGGTTAAAGAGCAAAAGAGGCAAAAACGCATCACTGAAGGGCTTTAGATGTGAAAGAACCGCAGGCACAAGTGTTGGAGTTAGCTTAAAATGCTCACTCACTATATACGGACCGCTCTGATTGGTGCAGCTTTATACGGCTGCATGCAGCTTGACAAGAAAATGTTTCTGGGATTTTTTTTGGGGGGGAGGGGGGGGGGGGGGTTAGAGCTTTACCTGTAATTACAACATTCTGCAAAAACATTCTTAATTCTGAGATAAGGCAGTGAAGGATATACTCTGTCTTTAGGTAAAGATGGAAATATTACATAAAATAAAATGTACATAATTTCAAATAGCCTAAAGTGACATTTTCAAACGGCTTGTTTTGGTCAATTTAACCCTTTCAGTACTGTAATTATAAACAGGCCGCCTGGTCCTTTTTTGTCAATAAAAGTGACAGAAAATGTCCTTTTTGTAAATTTCTTTGCTCTTTTTTTTCCTCAGGAGAAATTAAACTTTAAAAATCTGGCAAGTATTTGTCATCATTACATGTTACAATAGCTTAAAACAGTGTGTAATAACCAAAAAGTAAACAAACGCATTTCAATTTATCAGGTTTATCTCCATAAACAATTGTAATGATTGTGAACAAAACTTTTGAGATTACAAAAATGAACCTCAAGAGTCAGTTTATTAGCAGAGAAGACGAAGAAAACCAGCAAATATTGACACTCGATTGAATAAACGATTAAAAATCGCCAAATATTTGATAGATTATTAGTCTTTGAGCCTCGTCCTCAGCAGCTGGACAAACACGGTGCAGTAACAGTACTCTGCTGGTGCAAGTGTGAGGACAGTGGTAGTTGTAGCTGCAGAAGGAGGCGAGCTGCTGTAATATTCCAGAGAGTTTGAAAATGCTGAGCCGCTCTGTGGTATTTCACCAGCGGGGTGGAAAGTGTGGTCGGGCCGAGGTGACGGCGTCGGTTTAAACGACGGATAACTGGACTTCAAGAGCTGAAAAGAGACTCCAGAAACCTCGGAGCAGGTAACACCACCGGCCTGGGAGCAAACTGTGACACTTCACATCACGATGGGGAATAAAAAAGGTGCCGAAAATGGCACAGGGGTAGCAGATTTGAAAAATAGTTACCCTCAAAAAAAGGCTGGATCCGCTACGTCCAGAATATTTGAGCAAATATTGAAACCTGGCACTTTATCGATGAATACCGGCCGAGCTGTCGAGCAAACATCTGCATGAGAGCTGCAGCTGCAACTCAGAAAACTGACCCGGAGAAAAACCTGTAGATAAGTTTGGGTTTACTTCCTTCTTTGTTAATGAAGCGCGCATTTATTTATATAATATAATATATAATACATATATATTATATATAATACATATATATATATATATATATATATATATATATATATATATATATATATATATATACATATACATATACACACATATACTTGTCCTCATGCTGAATGAAATTAATTATTTAATTGATGCAATTTGCTGGTTTGTTTTCAGTCTGTTGTCTCTTTGACGTGTGCTCTATGTTTTTTTTGTTTTTTTAAAAGTCTGTTGTTATTGTATTGTTTTTATTTGGTGCTTGTGGGAAACTTTTACACCGCCATCTTGACCAGAACCCCCTTTTGTAAAAAAAAAAAAAAAAAAAAAAGAGATTCAAACGGTGAAGGTTAAATGAATAAATAAAATAAAGACCTTCGTTACAGACGGTAGTAGAGAGATGATCCCGGAGCCGCTGAGAAATTTTAACTGTAGATTTGTTGAGCGCATTGCTAAAGAAAAAAGGCGGTCGTCCATCAACTAGTTGACACTAAGCTGCATTCAATAATCATTTAGCTACCTGATGGTTGTAATCACAACACTGGCCTTTTAAGTTCCAGTATTTAAACTACAGAGCAACAGGATCACTCATTAGGAGTCCGATATTCTCTCTCTTTTAGCTCCGTTTTTGGTCTCCACCGACTCCTCGGGGAAATGTGTGTCTCTTTAGCTGCTACATGCGTCACTATTTTCACTAACCGTGTCGGAGCAGGTAGTGTACTGAGGGTTCTCCTGCTGCACAGTAGCAGAACGATGCAGGTGCTCATTAAAGACCACGTGTCGGAGGCACTTAGCTTGTTGACGCTAAACTGAGAGGGTCAATATTTGTTCTGTCCTCATTTGGCTTGACAGACGTTTCAGTTTTGTTTGCACGCTGAAGGTTAATGAACAAAAAACCAACATCAGAGCATCTTAGTGAAAATCAAATAACAGTATTTTTTTTTAGATAACAATTGCGACAATATTGTCGGGTTGACTATTGGTGCTTTCACAAAAAAAGAAATTGACAATGAGATTGCTAATAAATAATCCTCAGTAATGAGGATATAAAGACTACGCAGGAAAAGGCAACTAATAGAAAAGTCTATGGAAGTTCAGAGAATTACATCAGTCGACTGTAATGTGGCCTTTCGAAACCAGGAAAAGACAACACTCGTATTACGATATCCAAAATCCAATACGATATCAAGTCTCATGTCTTATATTAATATATATTAAATATTAATATATTTCCCAGCCCGAATAGTACCTATCAGTTTTGTTTTACTCAACTAACAGACTGTTCATTTCTGGTTCCACGTTTGGAGTAAAACTGCCTGCAGTGAAGCCCACCTGGGCCGAGGTCAGCCGACTTCACACCGGGCCTATAATGGCTCCCTGAGGGACGCCAAATACAGCACCGAGCCAACACTCTCGCTCCGACCGCCTCGCTGACCGCCGGGTGATAAACAGATGCTCAGACCAACGTTGCCAGCTTCACTCTCTCCTCACACACTCGTTACAACCCGTTTCCTGAATGGGACTCATCCAGGGCATGTAAACACCTCCACAGGCTGCTATAGTTAGATGGGAGGGGGGTGGATTAGCTCGCCAATAAACAAGACAGGGAACTCCAGAAGTCTGCAAGGGGTCAAAAAACGCAGTAAAAAAGGGAAAGGATGTTCCTGGACAATGTTCGGTCTGAGGCAGAACGTGTGTCTCATATTTAATAGAACACGTACTGATGAGTTTAATGTAACAATTTTCTAAATAACATGAATCCTTCTGTACAGAAACATCTGATGTTTCTCTGTCTGTCACTAAGTTTGGCAACTTTTAAATTTTTTTTTTAATGGTGGCATTTAATAGTCACAAGCATCGTTTCTGTAAATCTCAGTTTAATGTGTTGCCTTTTCTCACGAATCCAACATTGCTTGTATAAATAAAAAAAACAAAAAAAAACAATAAATAAATAAATATATATATATATAAATAAATATATATATATATATATATAAATATAAATATATATATACATAAATAAATAAATAAATAAATATATATATATATATATATATATATATATATATGAAACAAAATAATCGGATCTCAGAATCTTGCCTTTAATTTCATGGACGATATTAATCGCCATCCCATGTCAAATACGGATTCGGACTTTTCTAAAAGAACAAACTATTTCTTTAAGCATTTGAACAAACAAACTGAAGCAGATTTGCAGTCGGTTAGTTTTCACACATTGTGGATTCGAGGCCTGTGCAGCACAGAGCGCTCAGGTCAAAGGTCAAAGGTCGTGTTCATGTCAGTAAGAAACCGAGCAGAGAGGCGTGAAGCAGGATGAAGAATGATGATGAAGATACTCACTGCCGGAGGACGAGTCGTTGTTGAAGTCCAAGGCTTCCACGATCAACGTGTACGACCTCTGCACACAAAGACGGAGAGAAAATTAGAAAAAAAATGGAAACCAAACAACGTATCAAGTGAAAACAATCAGCTTCTAAAATGTGACGATTTACTTATTTTTTGGAATAAATTGGATATTTTAGATACTTATTGGATATTACTTAAACAGTGTAATGTCATGAAATACATCCAATACCAGCAGGAAACAGTAAAGCTGGATATTGGCACTGATCTCTAAATGGATTATATAAAAAAAAAAAATGTTTTTATAGAATTTGATGTGATTCTTGAAGACTGAGATACATCATTAATCCCAAATATACGACACTTTATGGTGGGAAAAGTGTTCTTTATAATATATATACACATACAATTTCTTTAACTGCACCTATTAATTGTAAAAACATCTCACTTTTATGAAGATTTTGGACCAAAATAGACCAACGGGGAAAATGAAAAATCTACAATTCACAACAAGTAACTGCAGCATTCAGCGAACATTTAGTGCAGATGTAAACAAAAACACATTCAATGAGAGCAGGAGCAGATAAAGATCGGTCTCCGGACAGCGGAAGAATCAAAGTTGGGCGACTCAACTTTAAGGAGCATCGACGGATCAAATGAGGTCTTTAATGAGAAACACTGGAAACAAAATTCACAGGCGTCACCGAAACACCCTGAAGCCTCTAAATAGAGTACAGTGTGTGTGTGTGTGTGTGTGTGTGTGTGTGTGTGTGTGTGTGTGTGTGTCCCATTATTTCAGCTCCACTTTGAAACCCTTTGTCTCTCTTAAGGCCACTGTCGCTCTCACCGCTATCGAATGACAGACGGACCAGAGCCTGCCAGAGAGTGTGAGTGTGTGTGTGTGTGTGTGTGTGTGTGTGTGTGTGTGTGTGTGTGTGTGTGTGTGTGTGTGTGTGTGTGTGGTTTGAGGCTTGGAGGTCTCTCTCTCGCTCTCCAACATTCACACCATCCAAATTTGGAGTTCGACGTCAACAAGACTCCAAAATAAGAGCAGGGGACCACAAAGACTGAAGAGTGTGCGTTTGTGGGCTCTTTGACAATACTTTTAAATATCTGGGGAGTGAGAACAATTTGGTCTGGTCCTCATTTCTTCCATGAGTTGTTTCGGGGTAAAGACTTGACTTTTAAATTTTAGATCTCGGTGCAGGTTAAGGAAAAGGGCTCGAGAAACATGTGTGGGTCCTCACAAGTATAGAAGAACATTCTTGTGTGTTTGTGATTTGCAGGTTGCAGACTCTTTTTGCATTTGATAAAAGGACCATACCACTTTTCTTTTAAAAGGGGGCGGGTTATCCATCACAATGAATATATTATCAATAGTCACATTTAATTACTATTACTGCTTTTATTATCATTATTATATTATACCCACTGCGGCTGTTATAATTATTAGTATTATTAGTAGTATTCTGACATTATTGGTGCTACTACTGCTATTACTAAGCTCGTATGTATAGTTTCTGTCATATGGCTCGACTATGTTGTAATTCTATTATGTTGTTCATTGTGTGCACACGACATCTATTACTCTTCTGTCCACCAGGGAACCGTCCTCTGCTGCTCTCCCAGAGGTTTCTTCCTTTCTTCACCCCCCCCTCCCCTCCCTCTGTTAAAAGTTTTTTTGGGGGGTTTCCTGTCCCGATGCGAGGGTCCAAAGGGCAGATGATGTCGTATGCCGTTCAGATTGTAAAGCCCTCTGAGGCTGAATAGAACACCGTGTTATGCTTTCACTTGTTTTTCACCGTTATTAAAAACAGCGTAGACACCTCGAATTAATCTTCCGTGAAAAATTACAATAAAAAATGGATGTCGGTGTCTTTGTGAAACTTGTTCCAGGCCGTTTTTCTCTTTTTCCTGAGAAGCTGGAACCAAAAAAATCCAAGTCACTACAAATCAGTGACGCTCTCCTGCTAACGGCAGTCTCGTGTGACGAGAGAGAGCTCAGAGCCCGACCGCCACAAACACTGGAAACACCAGAAACCTGGTGACTCGATGGGTTCCTGGTTTGTTGCGTCATTGACGTTAAATCGGACTCTTTGATATTAAAAAAAAAAAAAAAAAAACTTGCTTCAAATGTGCCCGAACTTCAACTTCGGTGGTCCCACATCATCCCGTCCACGTTTGTCAAACCCTGCTGATGTTGGCGTGGATCCACAGCAGCTAGATAAACTCTCTCCCACCAACACTCAGCCCTGCAGGAAACCGCAGTCGGTCCATGTCGTTTACAGATTAGTGGTCAGCTCGGGCTGTGATGTCAGGTTATCGAGCGCTCGGAGCAGCTGACAGGATTATTGGACCATAATGAGCCATAACAAACCAAACACAGGGGATTTGTTCATGTCTTGCATGTTTCCCGTGTTCTTCAGCGCCTCTGAAGATGGAAATATACGGTGGATTTACACACAAACAGATAAGGGAAGAAAAAAAAAAAAAAGAAAAAGAAAAAGCATGATGACATTTGGCTTCAATCTTTGTAGTGTTTGCAGCTGGACTCAACAAGATGTTCCAACAGACTGATTCACGCCCCACAAAACAGCGTTTCCCACACATGGGGAGCAAGTTTCACGTGTCCCGACAGAATATACTGAACTTTGTTAAAAGGATGCATCCAGTTTATCACAACTCGTCTCTTACTTTAATAGTTTTGTTAATAATAACAACATTTAACATTCTTCTCTGAGATCTGGGAACATCACTCTAAAAAGAGTTTTGGTGGGTCTGAAGAACAAGCGGTCAGACGATAAGGCAGGTTGGACACAATCCAACAGTTATCCAGATTATTATAAACCACTTTGTTTGGAGGTCAAACTGAAAGTGAGCTTTCATTCCTATGAAAGTTGCTCTGGGGCGCATGAAGCAGATCAAATTAAGTGGATCTTCCCCGCGATCAGCCTCGTTCTCATGAACAGAGGAAGGAAAACAACTCTGGATTCGGCTAATAGTGCATTTCACAACCTTTAGGACCCAATTATTTAAATAAGGGGCGTTTATGTGTTCGTTCTGGGAAGTTGATTTACCTAAAAAAATAATTACCTGCCGAGTTAGAGAGATCTCTATTCCAATGCAAGTCTGTGGGGAAACAATCGTTTTGGGCCCAATGGCATTGTGTGACGGAGCGGGAAGATGCCATTGGGCCCCAAGTAGACTTATAGACAAAACAAGTTGTTTTTTTTAAGTTGTAGTTTGGACCCGCTAGGCTTCCGTTTACTTTGACGGTTACGAATGCAAGCAGAGCTAAAGTCTGTCTGAGCTTCAAAAACAAAAAGGGAGAAGCAGAGTGTAACCACTGCCGAGAGGAAGAGAGTCTACAATGACTCAGCATTTTCTGCAGCAGGTATGAGAATGCAATGAGTTGGATTTCTCCAGACCAGAATCAAAATATCGAATTAAATCAAACTCAGTCAACAATTCAGTTTGAGCATGTCAAGATACGCATTTGAAGTTATTTATTTTACCCTTCCACCAAAATACCTCATCATTTTACGACGAGTTACTGACTCTGGCAGCTAAAAAATAAAGCTGGTTTGTTTCAACATATTTTCTTTTCTCACTGACAGGAATTTAAAACCACAATCTAACAGCAGAATCAAGGAAATCAAACTCTGTATATATATAAAAAAAAAAAAAAAAAATCCTGATTGGTCGTCAACGGGTCCACACAGAGCGTCACGTCTCCAGTGAACCGCAGAGCCGTTTACCCCGACGCCACATAACTGTCACTAATGCAGAACCGAGCTAACGGGCCGAAGCTGTGACCGAAAAACCCTCTGAGCAGCTCTTGCACCATCCTTGCGTCACCTCTCTGGCTGAAACCGGATCTGGGCGTCGGGCGGATGCCTCCTGACCCCGCAGGAAAAGTAAAAACGTGTTGCCCACCAAACACAGCGAGTGGCACCTAAAAGCATTTTAGCAGCTAATTAGATTTCGAGATGGGAGCAGTTTACCTGCCAACAGGTTCCGCTCACTTCCTGCCAAAACATCTACCAGCATTCGCCTGCGGGCCGTTGGGGATTTCCCATCACTCCCCCCTCTCTCTGTGATTGTTTGATTGAGGAGGTGGAACTGCTTTCTCTGGCTGCGGGCTCAGTGTGGGAAAATAGTTTGTTAGCAGGCAGAGCCAGGCGACATGTGGAGGCAGGTCCGGGCAGGGAGGAGGAGGAGGAGGGCTCTGAAGTCACAGCAAAAAAAAACAAAAAAACAAAAAACACTAAAGATCTTTCTCTGTTTGTGTTTTGTTTGGTGTCTTCGTCTATGCCGACCGGCAACACGGTGAGAAGGCAATGCAAATCAGGCGGCGCTGGTTCTCAAGGTAAGAATCTCTGAGGGGGACGCTGAAGCTGCAACTAACAATTATTGTCAGCATCATGAAATCTCAAACACCTTTTATCCGTCCTCGACACTTTGCCAGAACCCAAGGTGACGTCCTCAAGTTTTTGTCCAACCAACAGTCCATAACAATAAAAAAAAAAATGTCAGTTTAATAGGATATTAAATATGATGTAAAACCATAGAATGGATAGAAGAAGTGGACGTAGTCATCGTGACGTCACCCGTTGGTTTGTGGACTGCCGCTTTGAAGCCTCGAGTTCGGCGATTTCGACGTCGCCATCTTGGAATACGGCCGTCGCCATGTTGTTTTTTTTGCATCCAATAAACGGAAGTTAACATATTTGGAATACGAAGGAGTGATGTAGCGACGCCGTGTACGGCTCTAGTAGCGGCAGCGACCTGTCAATCACAGTAAGCCCCGCCCTAAAGCATCCCCTGCTTTATGGTCTGTTTAACTCTAAATGGACCATAATTTACTAAATGAACATCATGCTGTATTGAAGAAGACTTGAAACTAGAGATTGAGACATAAACTCATGTTTACAATGTTTACTGAGGGAATAAATCAAGAGAGAAGTAGAGTCATTTTCTATAGACTTCTATACAACCAGAGGAGTCGCCCCCTGGTGGTCAGGAGAGAGAATGCAAGTTTTAAGACACTTCCTCTTTGGCTTCACTCGGCAGAACTGGAGGTTGCCGCCTGTGTAAAACATTTAAACTTCACAATGGCGACGCTGTAATCAGTGTCAATGATTACGTATATTAGCGTGAGTGTGTGGATGAAACATTACGTTGTTTTAGCTAGCTGGCTACTTAGCTAGCTAGTTGCTTATTCCTCCGTGCTCTTATGTTACAGATACACATGGTATAAGTTTGCCTTCATGGTTTATTAGCCAGAAAAGTGTTTATTTTAACCCAAACCAAGTAGGAGATTCCTGACAAAAAGGCAAACTTCTCCCATGTCGCTGGACTTAAATATTTAAAAATATTCTCCTAATTGCTAATGCTTATAACTAGCACTAATCCCCAGCATGCTGACTATTGTTATGACCATGGTTGGGTCAGAGTACCTGTCAAGGAGCCGTTATGGTGACAGAAAACAGTGTAAACTCTTACAATCATTTGTGAAGTTGAGTTTACATGCAAGGCTGGGACATGTGTATGCTAGCGATTAGCGTCGGTGATTCACGGGGTAATTAAGGGTAATGTTTACTCTTCACTAATACTCCGCTCGCCACAGTCTACAGAGACGGGAGCCATTGGTTTTATAGAAGGTGGGGGTGGGGGGTCGGGGGGGTGGCGGGGGGGAGGAGGGGGGGGTTGGAGACGTCGGCCAAAAGCAGTACAATGTGTAAAATGTCAAGATTTGGACTAAATACCCATATACTTTGGTAATTAACTGTAAATAGGTGGTTTGGAATGTAGTCGCTATTAGAAAAAAAGAGAATTAATGGATTAATTTGACATGAAATGAGTCACTATCATTGGCTTCTTACTCTTGTTAAGACAAGTCATGCACTGTTGACAAAGATGCATCATCGCTACGTGCTGATGGGGATGAGCGTGTGACAGGTGGATTGTTGTTTTTGGACGGTCTTATTAGCACACATTAACTGACAAAAAACAAACTAGCACGAGTTTGATGTTATATGGGAACGACAGAGGAGAAGAAAGTGAGGGTGGAAGGAAAGGAAGGATAGGAAAGGAAGAGGAAAATGATCAAGGAGTGACTGGACGCGTCCAGCAGCGGGACTCAGAAATGTCCATGTTTGGTCGACTAGCGGAGCCACATCTGGACTCCTGAGCCTGGCACATAGAATTTCTTTTTTAATAATTCACTGGGGCAGTTAAGCCTCCAAGCTTAACCTTCTCTCCATGCTTCTTTCACTCTTTTCCTTTCTTTGTAAAACTGTGTCCGTTACAAGAACAACAACAGGACAGAAGAGGACGGACAAATATGTGTCTGCTGTCACCCTGCTGGCCTTTTGAGATGAAACCAAGGGCTAAACTCTAAATGTTGACAAAAGACAAAAAGAGAAATCTCTACTTATCTTTTTCTACTCAGTAAATTATCTGTAAAAACAATATATTTTATTTTAATTAGGTTCATGACTCAGTCTAATGATAATTATTCTAAGCAGATCATCTGTTCTCAGTTTACCAGATGAAAACTTTCAGACTGTTGGGCAACCAGTCATCCATCCAGATCAACCCTGCATGGATGACTGGGTGTGTGTGTGTGTGTGTTCTGGTGAAGACAACATAATTTGTTCCAACACAAACCCCAACAGGATTAACTACTAGTGAACTGCGTCAGAGCAAAAATATCTCAACACCTTCTGCTCAGATGATCCTGAAACCTGCTGTGAATATTCATCGACCCCAGAGCATGAAGCCTGCTCATTTTGGTGACCCCCCCCCCCCCCGACCCCCCTCCCGACCTTTCCTCTAGGGCACCGTCAGGGCTAAAGGCCCCCTTGTACATAGGAAACTTGTCATACTCCAAATCAGCTTATGCACAAAATCCAAAAAAGGTCAGAAATGTCTTGATCTCCTCCGGGCTTGCTCCTCAGAGGATAAACTCTTTGACCTCCCGACCTTTCCTCTAGCGCCACCCTCAGGACAAACTTCACAGTATTAGGAGTGAATCCTGCATGAATTGTGAAGCAACTGGTGGAGTGAACTGTGTCTTGGCGTCAAAGAGGTGTTGCTTCAACTCACACGAGCGGCGGTGATGCCGGGGGAGTTGCAACACAACCTCCGCTCCGGTTCCATTTTCCTGTTTGCTAAACCGCCTCCAACTACCGTCTCACTGACGGTGGATACATTGTTCCACCAATCCGCCCCCAATCCCAACCCCTCCGCTCGCAGCATTGTCCCATAAGCCCCGGCTGCAGCCCGGCCACGGCCGAGCCCCATTGTTCCCATGGTATCTCATAGAAACCGAAGAAAAAAAGCACAGAGAGAAAGAAAAAAGGATGAAGTTGGAAAACCGCATCAGAGAGGATGAGACGCCGAAACCCAAAAAAAAAAAAAAAAAAAAAAAAAAAAAGGTGGAAAAATACAAGACAGCAGGAGGGAAAGGATTTTGTGAAACATTTAAATTACTGAAAAAAGAAAGAGGAGGAGGAGGCTGGATGCACCAACGGTGGGGTCTCGGGTGAAATGCCGCAGGTTTGGCACGACTTTACACATCCTGAGCTCCAATAAACACCACTGACGCACACGGAGAAGCTGTTTGGGTCGGCCCTGCCAGTTCAGATTGTGTAGACAATTAAAAAAAAAAAGGCAACGGCAACAACAAAAAAAACCTCATCCTGCCCGACGACCACGGAGGCTTCATTTAAACATGCCAGTTACCAGGGTCAACAGCAGGAATGTCCCGCGGCCAGCCGAGCAGAGCCGCCATACAACGGCCCTTTATCCCGAGAGGTCAGGGGAGATAACTGCCACAACAACGCATGAAAGAGAGAGAGAGAGAGAGAGAGAGAGAGAAAGAAAAGGAAGAAAGGAAGGAACACTCAGCGCCCTCGGCCCGCCGGCGTCGTCGTCTCCCGCCGGCGGGGCGGTTTGTCCTCATTTGTAGCTCCAGGCAGGAAAACACAGCAGCCAGTGATGAGCGCATGAAACCTCAGCCGGTGTCTGCTGAGCGTCACAGGGATCGGGACTCAAAACCAGATCAGCCCCGGAGACGATCGGAGCGAGAAGCCCACCAGCTCCGGATCCAGCAGATAGAAATATATATAAAAAAAACTCTTTGAGGAGCTCATAATTGGCTCAGTCCAACCCGGGAGATTTATGACTCAACCAGAAAACGCTATTAGATAGCACATTTTCAGCCTGAAATAAAGTGTGCGATTGTCATGAATGGATAGTTTTGTGGCTGGATTACTTACTTACCAATTACGCCTCATTGGTAAGTAAGTTAAAGCAACATATTTCTCCTCATCCCCGTCTGCCCGTCTGTTTTGTATCGTGAAAGTGTTGCATTATACACCCGAGAGATAACTTTTGTGGGGAGAAATAAAACTCAAAAAAAGGTCCAGATTAGACACTAATTCATCCTGAATCCATGGAACGAAACTAAACACATCGTTTAAAAAAAACTAGTCGCCCTCGGCTGAAGGTAAAATATCTACAGTTCCAGTTCTGTTTCACTAACGAGGGGACGACGACAGCAAGGAGACTGAATGAACCCCGGAAACAGACGACGTCACCCCGTCTGAGAACCCCAGACCACCACGGTGATGAACATCTGGCTGAAGAAGCGAGAAGAAGCTCGAACACAACCAAAACCTTTTCAGACAGACACACACACACACACACACACACACACACACACACACACACACACACACAAAGACAAACTGCACTCACCGGCCACGCGAAGCTGAACGGCAGCACGATCCGGGCTTTGTCGCTCTTGGCGTTGCGCAAAGAAAAGGTATTCCCGCCGAGCACGGGCGTGGAGGCGGTGCCGAAGCTGCAGGGCCCGGCCGAGGACACCTTCAGCTGGTACTCCTTCAGGCACACCCGGAAGTAGGTGTCGCATTCGTCGTCCGCCGCGCACCGCCGATCCGCGGCGGCGTCCCGCGGCGCGTCGCAGCAGGCGCCGGTCTGCAGCTGCCCGTTGGCGTTCTGCATCGACAGGATCTGGAGCTCAAAGTGTCCGGAGGCGGAGGAAACCTGCAGGGAGGGTCGACGGGGTGAGTTCACAGCAGGCAGAAGAGGAAAGGAAGACAGAACAAGACGCTACCTGTGGAGGCCTTTGCAGGGCCCTCTTGGTTCCTGGAACCAGGACCCTGGACCAGGACCCCGACCCAGGATCAAAATCGGGTCTGTGAACAGATTTTGGGGTCTAATTATCCTCAGAGCCGGGTGGGAGTGTTCTCGGTTCCCCGTTGACTTCACATACACATCGGGTTCGGGTAAGTTCCTGATCAAGTCTAAAACTTTGGTCCTGTGAAGACGTCTACTCTGCAGATGTGTTCAACTTTATGACGATGAATAAATTCCACAGGATTATATGAAAGGAGGCAAAAAAAAAAAAGCAACATTTGATGATGGAGCAGCGATTAAGAGTCAACATCAAAAGTGAAGCGGCAGCGGTCAAGATATCCTCACTTTTAGCCCTTAGTGTAGGTTAAAAATGCCAGATCCTTCATTTCCCATAATGCAACTCATCAGCAGCAATTGCTTCAACTTCCCCCTCCCTGGTGAACCCGCCATGCTTTTCAAACAGTTCGTGGCGCCGCCTCTCGGTCGTAAATTTGTTGTCTTAAAGCCCAAGGTGAGGTCACAGACACATACACTAAATGTTAAAAAATTAAAAGAATCTGTAAAAGAAAGCAGACATGAAGCTGAAGCTATCACCTGATTGATTAATAAGGTGCCTGACAGGAAGTCTCTCAGCAACAATCTGTTATGAAGCAAAGCCTCAAATGTTTTCTGACTCCAGCTTCATAAAA
>JACSYO010000046.1:0-5000 GCA_016806645.1 Ophiodon elongatus | reverse complement strand
CGAAGGACAGCGGTGCATCCCCGTGAATGAGCAAACCAGCGAGGTCAGCTCCTCCTTCTGTGCGAAAAACTTCCCACACTCTCCGTCCTCCCACTGTCTCTGACCTCGAGGCCGGCGGCGGCCGGCGGCGGCGGGGAGGGACCGAGTGTTTCGAAACAAACTCCTCGAAAACAACCACAGAGGTTCATCAGCGGCCAGCGGCTCGGCCCTGCTGCTTCCCCAGAATGACTCGGCTGTTTTAACCACAGCGAGCGGAAAGACTTTATTCCTGCTCCGGAGGACACGTCTGGTGGTGTGCTACGTTTTAATTATTGTCAAAGAGAAATCATATGTGTATCAAAGCCTGATTTATCTTTTTCCTCTGTGTCATAGAGCTCCATTGTTGCACTGGGTGACATGTTACTTAATTACAATGAACACACTGTAGTTTATTTTGACTCAATCCCACAGTCACCGTCCCTGCTGCTCTAAATTTTTCCCAAGAGCACCAAATGTGGATTAATACGCCGCTGAAAATAGCACCAAACACATTTTTTCTTCCTGTTTGTTTGATTAAAAAAGTACAGTGACCAGCTTTTATAGGAAATTACTGAGCCTTTTAAAAAAAAGAACAAAAAAAACAAGGACTATATTCTTTGTGGGTTTTTTTTTAGGATTTATGTCTTTAGTTGGAACCAGTGGGCTTGGAGCTGAGAGCCACAGACAGGAAGTGAGAGACGGACTGAAATGTTGAAATGTTTGGGTCTGAACGATGAGGGGAAAAAAGACTGATAAAGAATCAAGAAAACAGAAGCTTCATCTACTGTGAGTCCTTTCAGCGTCAATGCATCGAACAACCCGGAAAAACGACTCCATTTCTTCCACAAAAGTCCTGACTTTCCACAAATTTCCTTAATTTTTCGCAAATTTTCCAAATTTTTTAAAATCTTTCGACTTCACAAATGTCCTGACTTTCTACAAATGTCCCAAATTTTCAAAATTATTCAAAAATTTTCAAAACTTTTCTGACTTCCCACAAAAGTCCAAACAGAAACTAACATTGGTTCCTGATCAAGACCGTTGCACATCATTGAGCATCAAAAAACATATTCAGGAGTTGGCGTCAAACTCTTAGTCTGACATCTTTGATCAGAATCTAAATAAGGAAGCTTCGCTAATTTTGGAAGCCGTTTTATTGAGGAAAAGTTATTGTGCGTCTCCTTAAAGCTACGACGATGAACTTTCATTTCGTGTTGATGTTATCGCCCCCTGTGGACAAAAGTGGTAGTGTTTCCGTACACCAGTTGTCCCTTTTGGAAAACCTCTCATTTTACTGCAGCAGGTTCTGACTCTCTGGTTTTCTGGAGCAGTCCTGGTCCTGGTCCTGGTCCTGGTCCTATTTCTGGTTCTGGTCCTGTTCCTGGTCCTGGTTCTGGTTCTGGTTCTGGTTCTGGTTCTTCTGGGGAACCTTCCGTAAATCATTTCGTCTGATCTCAATGGGAATCGGACCCGATGACGAGCAATAACAATAAGTATAAATAGCCAATATTCTCGCTGATGGTCTCGTTGGCTTATGTGGGTCACGTAGAGGCATTAAATTGAGACCGTTTCATAGCCAGTGAAAAGTTCTTTGTAGTTACTTTAACTGAAATGTTTTTTAAAAAAAAAAAAAAATAGTTTGTATTCCTAAAGCAAGATAGTGACAATATGTAATTTGGTTGAGCGATGACCAAGGCCTGTACCGAGCTCTAATCCCGATGTGACGGCAGTAAAAACGTCTCGTGTCCTGCAGACGGACGCTTCCTTTCCTCAGCACTTTGTTTACTGGCAGATGCCTTACTGTCCTCGGTTTGTTTGAAGGAAAAGTAATTAGATGAAGCTGCTCTTTGCTTTGTGAAATGAAGCAGCTCTGTAAACAGCAGCGGCACTCACTCGATTTACCGCGATGTGAGTTCAGAACCCCGTCTGAGCCTCGAAATAAAGGAGTTAATCTGCCGGCTTCGGAGTGAAGATTCCTGAGAATACATGTCTGAATAAGGAGCCCTTTATTCACTCAGTCTGATGCATAAACACTGATGAGTCTATATGACACTGCTGGGGAGAAATTCACTGACATTTTAACAGACACACAGTCTGTTTGTCAGAAAGAATTCCTTCTCTGTTTGATCTGGTTTTAAAATTTGCTTTGGCAAATACACTTTTCTACTATTTCATCCCTAATGGGTGAAAACAGAAGATCTTTCCAAAAAAAAAACAACAACATAAAAAACATAATTCAAATACTTTTGATTGTTCTTAAGCATCAAAATGATACTTTAATTGTGTTACTAATACTGAAACAATACTTTTTTGATGCCTTATTTCGGAAAAATAAAGACAATCGCTACAAAGCCTTTATTAGATAACAACATAAAACACTGTAAAAAAAAAAATATATATATATATATATTTAAATCAGGTGTACTGTTGCCAGGAGACAATGGTGGAAACCTGAGTGAGAGTTGGAGAGAGGAGAGCCAGTGTTTGTTGTGTTGGAGTAAAGAGAGCGTAGCTTAGTGTCATGGCGGAATATTTAGCTGGTTTCGACAATGCGGATGCGACGCAGGATTTCAGAATGAGTCTTCTCAGAGCGAGACTTGATCAGACACGATAACAAAAAGACCGGATCAAGGGAAAAGTAAAGTTCCTCTGTATTTTTTACATAATGTGGTCAGACACTTATAATAAAGAAACTGGTCCTTTTAGTGGACGGTGAGGAGTTGCCCCGAGCGTTTACGGACATTAATCTGCACCAATTTTTCTGGACCAAATTCAGAGTGTGTGTGTGTGTGTGTGTGTGTGTGTGTGTGTGTGTGTGTGTGTGTGTGTGTGTGTGTGAGAGAGTGTCTGTCCACGGCTCATCTCGTGTTCTGCTGCAGCAAACCGCGTAATATTTTGGGTGCCCACTTATAGCTGCATGCTCAAGAACCTCTCGTGGTTGCGGTGACTCACACTTTCTCGAAGCACCTTTTATTGCCTGTTTTATAAAAACTGCCATTGACGCCTCCCTCACTGCCCTCAACAGGCCCCCGGCCGGTAGGCGGGGCCTATAACACTGCTGAGTGCATCTCCGACCCCCACAGTGGTTTGGACGGTGTGTTTAGCTAGCCGCCGAATGCTAACAGAACCACCAGTACACACGCTGTCTCATACGACGACTTTGAGCTGATTTGCCTGCATACATCCGTGGGCGACTGTGGCTTAGTGGTAGAGCGGGGTCGTCCTTCAAATCAGAGGATCGGCAGTTCGATCCCCGGCCCTGCTAGTCCATGTCGACGTGTCCTTGGGCAAGACACTTAACCCCAAAATGTCTCCCGTAGCTGAGCCTACGCTGTGTGAATGTTAGCTGCTCCTGATGGGCAGGTGGCACCTTAGCCCCTCCCATCAGTGTGTGAATGGGTGAATGATGTCATGTAGTTATTAAGAGCTTTGAGTGGTCGGAAGACTAGAAAAGCCCTGTACACGCACAGGTCCATTTACCATACATCGCCGAGTTTGAATGAAAAGTGTTTTATGGCGCCATTGGTGTCGAGACAGGAGGGGGAGCCAAACGTGGGTTGTATTAATTAAACCACACAATACAACAGTGGTCGTTGCACATATACCTGGCAGACGTTTGCACTCTACTGGGGGAACCTTTCTAGATTTACAGGTTTGATGGTGTTTTAACTTCGTGTAATTCTTACAGCGTGAAAACTGGTCAAAGGACGAAAGTAATTATTTTCTTTTCCGAGTAGAAACTCTGAAGCTGGACGATCTTCCTCCCTACATGGCTGCATTTTTAACCATGTTGGTTGATTTGGGACATTTTTTTTGTAGGTTGGTCTTTTCTTCATATTTCTCAATTTTGCCACAGTTTCGCAGATCAGTTTTCATTGATCCTCCTACGGTGGCCTGCAGGGGACAGTTGGCTTATTCAGTTTTTGACAACTCAGCATGGGATCGGGGTCAAGAGCAGTTGGAGCATTTTAACCTGCTTAACTCATTTTATTTATTTAATGGGAGTCATTATTTAATGGGACACTGGAATAGTTTTCATTTTTCATATTTCTCTTTTATATAAAGTTTTCTTTATTTTTACACAATGTAAGAAGTTATGAGGCAAGTGATCAAATATAAATCTTGATATGAACTAGACGCAAAGACCTTCCTATGTAAACTGACATTCACAGCACACAAAGAGAGTGTGCGTGTAAAAAGCTGTTCCCTCCTCACCGCCAGTTTCAGATCAGCTGATGTTGACTTTTGCGGTTTGATGCAGTCGCGTCAGGAATTTTCTCAGCGTGCGGTGTGCAAAACTTGGCAAAGCTCCATCATCAGCTCTTGTTCATTTTGAGGCCTTCTGCAGCGTCTCTCTTCTGGGCAAAAGAAAACACTCAGCTAACTCACATATTCAGGCCAATCGTATCTGTGTCAGCACGCAGCAGGAGGCCTCAAGACAGAGAAACTCTTCTCAGCTCTTTATTGATACAACAGATACCTCAAGTTTGTCTGTGTCAATTTAATATATTATTATATATATATTTACTGCCTTGTCTTATTTAAAAAAAAATGCCATTGTTTTTGATCAGTTGTGATACATATATTTATTGTTGTGATATATATATATAATATATATATATATATATATATATAACATATATATATAATATATATATATATTATATATATATCACAACAATATATGTATGTATCACAACTGATCAAAAACAATGGCAAAAATGTTAATGGGACACTGGAATATATATATATATATATATATATATATATATATATAATATATACGATACATTTAACTTGGTGGGTGAAATATATATATATATATATATATATATATATATATAATATATACATAAAATATATATATATATATAATATATATATAATATATACGATACATTTAACTTGGTGAGTGAAATATATATATATATATATATATATAATATATACGATACATTTAACTTGGTGGGTGAAATATATAT